>JAAAKE020047668.1:0-26282 GCA_010014785.2 Anisolabis maritima
ATGAAACTTTTTGGATTCTCTGCTTGCAACGAGAGAACTGGAAAATAAAAGCCATTCACAAAATCAAATATTTCAATTATGGTATAGTATTGTATTTTTTTAATGAAATTTGACTTGCCAAATTGAATGGAAAAAGTAATTGGATATTTGAATTTGAAATAATCAATATAAAATTGACCAAACTCTTTTATATCATTTCCCTATATATTATTCTCTTTTTACTTTGTTAAAACAAAAAAAAAATCAAAAGGTTGTATTTACAAAGCTTTTAGTTTCTAATCATTATTATTTTTTCACAATTCTCCACAAATTGAGGCCTCTCAAAATTGGGAGTCCATGTGAATGTGAACCTGTAAATGCAAAGGGCTTGGGTTGAAACACAATTGTATATACTGGTATATATTGGTTAAGCTTTTAATCGAAGAATCCAAGAAAATATCAACTTTTCCGTTTAAAATAATACTTGAAGTTCTAACCTGAAAAATCCAAAAATAACTTCTCAAGTAGTAACCTTAGCAAAACAATGTCCACATATAAACGCACTCACATTTGTATAGACCTGAATACTGATTACAATTCCTGATTCAGCGAGATTAGAATTCATCTCTCTAAAATATTTCTGTTAATAACTTTAAATAAAATTGAATGTTATATAATTCTTTTTAATGACTGAACTAGTTCTGATGTCTAGACCCGGACCGAAACGTTAGCACTGGTTTATATATAAATATATATGTCAAATGAAATAAAATAGGCTGCATTCATTATTTTTCGCCTTTCCGCAATCTATACTTCATCTTCATATTTGAGTGTAAAATCATTATTATTATAATTTTGAATAGTTTCTTCTTTTATCTTCAAATTAGAAAATCGCAAAAGCTATAAAAATTTTTTCAAAAAATTTTATTCAGAGTAATAAATAGAGTAATTTTATGTAAGGGGCATTATTGAGTTTAAAATAATTTTGATTTTTAAGTGATGAACCTCAAATGAAGGAGAGCTTATAAACTTCGAATTTTTGTCAAAAGTTGATGCTTTAATAACTAATTAATCAGAAAGTCTCGAGTTCTTGGCACCTATTTTTTAATTATTAATTGTAAATACCCAATAGGAAGCCTCGAAATGACGAATGAATGATCGATACGTTTCAGGCCACCAACCAAGGTTAATCAATTGGACATACATGTATTGTTTATATAAAATAAATAAATTTTACCAGAATTTCTAGAAACTTTCTAAATAAGAGATCAGTCAGAGCTGTAGCCAGAATATTTTTTCATGGTGGGGTTATAAAGACAAACTTTATATCAATATGAATAAAGTTGATTAATTATGAATAAGTTTTATTTGATAAAATATTAAAACAATGTTGTTAACGAATAATAAAAAAAAAATTATTAATATTTTTATTTGAAAAGGATCATCCTAGTATTAAATAATTTGTTGTTCTAGTTTTAAATAAATTCTATATAATATAAAGTAATATTATTATATTATATAATTTATTAAAAAAAAAAAATATATGGGTTCGGAGAAAAAGAAAACCAGCCGCTTTCCTCACACCACTTTATTCAGCAAATATTTCGGCCAGCATTACGTCGGCCATCCTCAATGCCACAATGTGATAATTTTAGTGGACCTGCGTCTGTTAGTTATATAAAATATTTTTGGAGAAGTGACCTGAGAAAAGCGGCTGGTTTTCTTTTTCTCCGAACCTTTACACAAATTTATCTGCTCAGCTATATCTCACTTAAAAACAAAAAAAAAAAAAAACGTTTAAAATTTTATTTAATGATATTTTCTTCTCTATTATATTTTTATTTATAAATGTATTTTCTAATTTTTTAAATATTTTTTAGGGGGGGGGGGGGATTTGACGTCCTATATTCCCCTGGAATAGTGAAAAATTATATTTGACACTGTCACAAACACCACTATTTATTTTAAGTATTTGATTGGAAAATTACTTACATTCCATTTAAAACTTTTTTAAGAAAAGAGATTATGGACATTTTCTAAAAAAAAAAAAACTTTCGATTGTGGTATATTTATTATATATAGCAAAAAGAAATTAGTGTTTCTTTAAATTCCTAAATCATATTTACGTATTATTATGTAAATATTATTGAAATAATCATTGCAAAAATGATATTTTCTAAACTACTTTTGTATAGAGTAAATGCTTAAAAAGAGGAAAATTCGCAAGCAGTGAATATTATTGCATAGAAAAATAAAAAACTAAAAAGAGTTGTTGGAAAACATGCCATTATTATATAATTAAAACTTCCCTGGCTAAAATGATTTCTCTATTGAAAATTTTCATTTCCCCTTATTTTTTTTCCCCAAAGTCATAAAGAATATTAATTTCTTTTATCCAAACTCGAGTTCATTTCAATTCTTTCATCATTATTTAGGCGTAATAACGAGATTAAGAGGTTATTTAACTAATTATCTTTTGAAGAAGAAAACTTCATCTTCTTTGAGAGAAAAGAAAAGGCTTAAAAATATCAATTCATCCAACTTAAACGAAAAAATTTTAAGGATTCAATTGTTTGTATTAGCAAATTAATTTTGAAATTTGTTTTTAAAGATTAAAAAGAAGAGACTGATCCATCATATTGTCCTATTACTATATCTAAAGAATTGATGATATGATATAGAAAGATGAGAAGAAATGACAGTCTCACCTTTTGTCCAGAGTTACTTCTAACAGAGCCCTTGAAACACTAATATAATTTCAAGGAAATGAAGACAAAACAAACTCATTTGGCGAAAAATCTTAGCCCGCTTAATAATAAAATATTTTAGGCCAAAAAAAGTCTTTCTTTTGCCTTCATTTCTTTAGTAAAACTACGACCTTCCTTCATATCTTTGATAATATTATCTTAATAACATGATATATTTGATCTTATTAATAGAATTTTAACCATATTCTTTTTTTTTTTATATAAACTAAAAAACTAATATCTCCTTTGTAAATCTCCATTATAAATGTTTGGAATCGAAATTGAAATTTGTTTTTAAATTTAGATCTCTTTAGATTTATATTTTACATAAAGTTTTAAATTATATGTACCCCGATATATTATTTCTTTTTTAGTTTCTCTTACCTATATATTTCATATATAGTGAGAATGTCTCACGATCGCAAAAAAATTGAAGTCGAGATTCCAACGAAGATCAATTATTTATTAGATAAACTTTGAAATGTATTAACCCTTATTCCTCAAAATTGGCTGAGGCCCACTTTTCTCTTGTACGTCTTTAGGTTTTTGGTAATTTTCTCTTAAAATATTTTAACTATTTCGATTAAATTAAAAAAAAATGTACATAATATAAACATTAATTATTATGATAAAATACATAATACGAATAAAATTGTGAAAAAAGGGAAAAACAAATTTAACAAAGAAAATTTATATCAAGGAAAAGATTTCAAAAATAGAAAAAATAACAATAAAATAATATCAATGTTATGGCTATTTTTGAGGGAAATTTAATTATTGACTGAATGATATTATGCAAGTAATTATTTTAATTATTTAGATATGCTAATTTCTCTCGCCTCTTCCCTTCTTGAGTTTGAATATCTTACCTGATGAGAATAAGTAAAATTATAAGGATATAGGGGGAATGTCAATAGAATCCAAGTTGGCCGATTTTGGAGAAAAACAAAATTATTTTAAACTTTTTTTGGGAAATAAAATCTAATAGTTTAATGAATTTTAAAAATTTTATAAACATTTTTAATATATTCGTATTTTTTTGTTTTTTCGTTATCTGAGGATAGACTTTAAAAAATTCAATTATTTATTATTTTCCGATTATCCAGGCATATTTAATACTCGTATTTTGTATAAACAAAAAAAACAAGATGTAGTGTAAAATATTATGAATAACTAGGATACTATAGCAATAAGAATTTCAAAAGTATGATAAATAGACTCCAGAGCTACGCAAGAGGCATCAAATCATACCTCACCTACTGGAAGCAAACAATAAACTCCAGAAAATCGAAATCCATTCTCTTCACCTGGTAACGGAAATATCTGCACATTAGGCATAGGAGACCACTCTCTTGTTTCGGAATCCGTTGTGAAATACTTAGAATTAAAATTTGGCCGTAGATACAACTGGCAGGCACAGTGCAAAACAGCAGCAATCAACCTAAAATAGCTAAGAAAATTCTCTAAACCTTTCGGAATTGAAAAAATTCTCTTCCAACAGATCACAAAATCCTACTCTACCCTGCAATAATTCGCCTCAGAATCAGTCTCTCACTCCAGCATACTCCTACTCAAAAGAATTCAAACAACACTTCGCTTCGTCTCTCATCCACTTACAAGTATCACAAATGCCTCTCACTCCCCCTGGCTGAGAGGTTAAAGATATTGACATTGTCAGTATTGATAA
This sequence comes from Anisolabis maritima, assembly GCA_010014785.2. Taxonomy (NCBI): domain Eukaryota; kingdom Metazoa; phylum Arthropoda; class Insecta; order Dermaptera; family Anisolabididae; genus Anisolabis; species Anisolabis maritima. Next base: position 4,414 of record JAAAKE020047668.1, read on the forward strand.
CCTTAAAAGCCAAGGGATGTGGGTGCGTTCGGATCCCAGGTAATATGATGAAAATTTATTTCAATCAAATTAAATAAATATATATATATATATACATATATATATAATATCGTTTAATGTCTATATAGCTTCATATGTCGAAAAGACAAAAAAATGAAGCTCTTCAAGTAGAGTAGATTTTGAAGATTTTATATTGAAAATAAGCAAAAGACGAAGTCTTGAGATTCATCCTAATATTCTAATTACAAATTAATGTAACCATTATATGTACAGTAAGAATAAAAAACTTTTTTTTGCTCGTTTTTTCACTCTTTTTCTTTCCCCTTCTTTATTTTAATAAATTTCATAACTTAGATTGATGAAATTTTTCCGACAAAAAAAAAACGTTTTTTTTTTTAGTTTTTTTGGCATTTTGGACCATAGAGAATTTATACGATGCATATATAAATTTATTATAATACAAATTACCTATGCATATTTATTTACAACATCCAAGCCAATTAATTTAAATAAATTTTCATCGGACTGCCTGGGGTCCACAACCCATGGTTTTTAAGGTTATCAATATTGACAATATAAATGCCTTTATGGGACTTTTTGGCAGTTGAGATGTATTTTTGAACTATTGTTTCTTCTTTTCGGAAAAAGGAAGATCGCTGAAGATATATTGGCATACAACAATATATGAGTGATCGTTTTTTTTATAATTGAACAGTATTTTGCATTATTAGTCCAAGGGCCAATTTTGCAATTCTGATACTTTTGAATTAGATTTATTTTATATTTATGAAATTTCATTATATAATAAATCATAATTTTATAATCATTTTATATACAATATTCTTTTTGATGTACGCCATAAAGATAGGCAACCAAAATCCAGATCTGTTAATTTGTTTGACAAAATTCAGGGATTTTAGATAAAAATAATTAATTCTAATATTATTTTGTCAAAATATTTTTAACTAAACGCACAATCCGCACATTATTTTTTCCCCTCGTATAAAGAGTTAAATGTAAAAAAAATATAATTGAAAATTTATTTAATAGTAAAAAAAATCCAATTCAAAGAATTTGTTAAGTAGTGGTAATAAATAAAAAGTCAATCGAGAAAGAGAGAAAGAGAGGCATTTGTTCAGCTGATAATTGAATCTAACATAGTGTTTGTTTTGAAGGTAACAGAGCCCTGGTGAAAAAGAACGCATCCCGATTTCGGCTCACGTGTCTTTCTGTTTGCTTTGTGCAGTCAGTACACTCGTTGGCTTTGCTTTGACGCCCCTCCCCCCTCTTCACATCCCCACCAAAAAAACATCCAACACCCCGAACCCTACCCTGGCCTTCATTATATTGAATTAGAATCCCGACGTGAAAATAACCCAGTTCACAGAGGAATTAGCTCATAACTACATTAAATAATCAAGGTGAATTGGAGTGAGGATAGGTCAGGTCATTAGATGATTCCTCCGCCTCTCTTTTGTTTCATTTACTATATTAGATCTAGTTTTAGTTTTATATTTGTATTAAAAGTGAAAGGTTAGAAAAAGTGTTAGTAAATTAAATTTAGATTAATTAATTAAATAATATTAATATGTTCCGTTAAAATTTTATAGACCCATTATTCTTTGCAACATAGGTAAAGTACTTACTACTATATCGCTGAAAAAGATTTAAAAAAATATATATATGAAGAAGAAAATAATATATTGAAATTGATATTTATATCAAGTGTACCTCAAATATTTTTAAAATAAAAGAAAAAATATACAACGAAGTTGCAACACTTTCCCGCCCATTTTTAGCTATCGCTAATCATATCTTCTGCGAAGTGGTCGCTTCTACAACCCTATCAAAAATGCAAGTCAAGTCCCTTGGTGCAAAACTGGTTTCGCGTACCAAAGGTCAGGGGTTGACTTCCCGTCCTAAGCGACAAAATTTATTTATTTATATTTTATTGGCTACCAATTGGTATAAATAAATAAGAAAAGGGGTCTAAATGGCGTTAAATGTTGAAAAATAATTTTTTAGATAAAGATTTAGACATGGGATCCGAGGAAATTTAAAAAATTGACTTCTAATTGATTTAAATAAATATGGTTGGATAACAGTTTACTTTTAATATAATATAATTGAATTCACAGTTTTATTATTAATAAATAATTAACATTTGTGGTTTAATTTGGGTTTATTTGGATTAAATACAACATATCAGACACTAATTATATGGTCTTCTTCCTATCAATTTCAAATAGAAATTGCAGAGTGTAACCTTTAGAGAACTATTATATAACACTATTATTTATTTGTATCTGAAGTGTACCTGGAAAAGGACCTGAATGGCCGAAATGTTGTATTTAATACACAACTCACCGAAAATGTAATTTATTTATTAATTAATAAGTGATTAATACAAACGGATGAAATATGAACAAATCTTGAAATTTTTTTATTTGATATAAAAATTAAGCATACTATCATCTTAAAATTTAATTATTTATTATTTAATTTTGATGTATGATCTGATATAAATCCAAAATAATATCCTCTGGAAATCAGAGAAAATGTTTCTCAAGTTTTGGACGCCCTATAACCCTCATTTGTCATTTAGGAATGACGTTTTGAGATGATTATAAGTTAGTCCTATTAATTTGAAGATGCTAATTAAATTAGCTACTCTCAGTGCAAAACAACTTAAAAAAAATTCAATTAGTATAAATTGTGGATTTTTATGGCAATTCCCCTGGAGTAGTGATGATTTGTGGAGTAGACATGAAGAAACTGCCTCATTCTTTTTCCATTAAACATGAATTAAAACTATTATCAAAAATGACAAGAGAAAATTTATATAGTGGTGCTTTGTGAGATACTCAAACTGTTATCATCTTCAGAACAAAAGGAGCTTTAAGCTTGTAATTCGACAAAATGATAGTTGTAGTTTATTGAAGCAGATGATCTGATCTAAGAGCCACACAGTTAGGCTATTGCCCAGAAAATTTAATCGAAAATGGCGTGAATTCAGGGGAGAGTGTTCAAAATGGTATACGAAGTTAGCACGTTTGTTTTTCAGTTATTTCTTCATAATTTCATTAGTATTTATCCTATTGCCTTCAGAGATATATTAAACTGTAATTTAATACTCCATAATTTTAATTTCAAGAAAAGAAGAGAAAAGGGCACCTGTTATAAAAAAAATTTTTTAAAGAATTTTTTAATTTTGTTTTTAGTTGTTGGGCCTTTACTTTTTACGACAATTTTATTAATGGCTCCCTCAATTTTAGACGAATTCTAGTGAATTAGAGCTCAAATGAAATTATATTAAATTCTCTAAAACCTTTATACCCAGATGTTTTTGCATTTAATCCGTCCTTATTTTGTTATTAAAATGCGCTGTGAAGAAATAAATAAATAAAATTAAAAAATTCAGTTAATTTTAAAAAAATTGCTTTTTTCAGAAAGATCCTCGAAAATATTCAGAGATTGTAAGCTATTACGTTAGTTCTCTCTCGAGACAATAAGACAAATAGTAAATAAGTTAGGAAGGAATAACTGCAAAGCTGATGCTCTACTTAGGAAGCCATTTTCCTTCACTGGAAAAGTTGGGAAATTTTCAGAAAAATGTTGTTTTGTCTAACGCATATGCAAAAATTAATTTTTCTAATTTTTTTTTGATTCAATCCTTAAATCTACTGGTCTAGTATTAATTTTAACAAATCTGTCCTAAACATGCTACTGATTTTTTTCAAATTGGACCTCTACCATGAATTTATGTTACTGAATTTTCAAATTCATTAAAAAAACAATATTAGTTGATATTTTCCACATTCTAAAATGAATATGTAATTTATTTATAAATTAAAACCTTACATTTTCACTAAGCAAAGGGAGATTCTAATTTTTTTTTCTCGTCAGCTCAAAGCCAGATGTTTCAGCGTTTTAGTTTATATGTGTCAGACTGAGCATATGGATAAAATTATACCTTTGTGACTGGTCACAGGAGGATTTTCAATTTTCTCCCAATCAATAAAGTTCCTCTTTAAGGATGATTTGCCCAAAATGTTTATTAAAAAATTAGGCCATGTTAAAGAGAGGAGATTTCTTTCACTAATTTCTCTAAAATTATTAATTATCATTAATAGAATAAAACTTAATCTAAATAGTTGTAGCTTTCAATGATTCTCAAACAACAGCATTTTTTGAAGTGTGACAAAAAGAGGATCTGGGAGCGGAGGCGAAAGGAAAAGACACTAAATACGGATAAAAAAAATCAAGAGAGCGTTTTTATTCCAATAATTCTAATATAAAGAATAGTAACTCATTCTCCTAAAATATGTAGCCCTCGAAACGTCGCAAGAGACAAATAAAATCTATTATGCCGAAAAGAGTATTATTTACTTTGTAAGCTTGCTCCATTTTTTTTTTCAATGAAGGAAAATTTTCTCTAATAGCCGGAATGACTCCATCCCAAAATAATTCCTAATTTGAGAATTTTTATATATTTAGCTGAAATCCCTCCCAGCAGCCCCCTCACACTTATCATTTTTATTGAATAACTATCAATTCTTTAGATAACTAGTCCCATGAAACAATCTCCAGTAGTGAACGAATTTTCGTCAGCATATAGGCAGAGATAAAATTTCTATTGTTTAATAAACACAAATTCAAAATAGACAAGAAGACTAAATAAAGTTCGTTTTTTTTTAAGTTCCTTCGACCATATAGACTTTTATAAAATTCATTTATAAACTTATTACGATACAAGTTATCCAGATTGGCGAATTTATTTAGACCAATTAGTTATCAATTGATTTAAAAACTTTTTCATCGAGCTGCCTGGGATCCGAACTCACATCCCTTGGCTTTTAAGGTTATCAATATTGACATTGAGGGGGGGGGGGGGAATAAAGTTCGTAATTCATAGTCATTTTATCAGCAGCTATCTCTCTCTCTTTTTTTTTAATTTTAAATCTTATTACATGGGAGGTTATTTTGGGAATAAATTTGCTCTGTTTAATATAGACATTTTGATGTGAATGAATTCCTAGAAAATTATATTAATAAATCGAGTGGAGTAGGATTATTCGATTAATTAAACTCAGTTAACTTTACTTTGAATTAAAACAGAAATAGTAATTTATTTCTTTTTAAAAAAACATATTCTAGCGATGATTAATATGTCACTAATATAACATTTTATTTTACCACTTCTATTGGATTAAATTGAATTATTTTTCGAAAATGGAACGAAGGGATATGCTTTCAATTAGAACAGAGGCGAATAACTACCCTTTATTGGATTTAACTGAGATGCTCGAAACTTTCTTTCTTAATGAACACACTTTATTGTTTACCTTGTTATATAACTTGTAAGGGAGTAGAAACAAAATGTTATATAAATACATAGACAAGAGGAAAAGTTTTTCTTATATTTATCTATTTATAACGCGATTAATATCATATTTGGGCTTTAAATGAGAAATTTATTCTAATCAGTCGCCCTATTCACACACACCTAAAAAGTTGAAAACTCTATTTAATTTTAAAACGTTTTATTTGATTCCATTTTTGATGGCATGGAAAGTATTTTATCTTCCTATGCTCATTTTTTATAGGAAGAAAAAAAAAAAAAAAGAAAATGATAACGTTTCTTTCGCCACTTGAGTCAAGTCGATCTAATTTGAAATTATAATAAGGGGTTAAAACAATTTTAATAAAAGTGTAAATGAATCTTTTGGTTCTATGAATACTAATTAGATTTTAATATCTACAATGATAGTTGGAATTAATTGAAATAGTTCATCATCCCTCTTGAGATCCAATCTCAAGTCCTTTTTGGTTTTTCTTCTTTACTCCGCCCCGCCCTATTCCCACTCTGCACCAAATTATTTACTTTAATGTCAGCTCATCTCTTTTAGCTTTCTTCACTCACCAATAAATAAAAATATACCTATATATTGTATATAATTCAATAAAAGGATTTCGTTGTAATCTTTTTCTTTATGATATGATTTTTTTCCATTCTGTCAAATAAATCCCTTAATGGAATTATCGAGTTAAATATTTAATTACATATAATAAAATATTCATTTTATTAATAATTCATGAGTTTTTCATTTTTTACTTTCTCTTTTCTATATATGTAAAATATAGTGAGAAAAAATCGATGTCAAAATTTCAACTAAAATATGTTTTAAGGTCCTCTGAGTCTAAAAAAAATGGGACGCGCAAAATGGATTTTCTTTCTCTCTCTGGGGCCCACTTTACTGATGTAATCTTTTTGGCCGTTGCTCGGATAAACGGAGCGAGTAACCGCTCTTTTTAAACTATTCTAACGAAATTAAATTAGTATTCAATTGGCACTAACCGGCTACCTAGGGAGCCCGACGAAAAAATCTAATGTGACAGCACATCATTCATCTTTCCTTGTCTTAGGTACGAGGAAGTTGTATGATGTGCGTTTAACCACAACAAATTTTTATTTTTTAGAAGAGATATTAATAAACTAGCAGCGCGAATTGCCAATAACGAGCTGAGTCAGAGTGTTCTATGCATTTATATTCATTATTTCTTTATTATAGTATTTTTTTATTGCTCTCTCAGAAAGAAAGAGAAGGAAAAGTTAATCACATGAATTTTGAGTTGCCAGATTTTGTTTTTTTTTTTTTTAGAAACGAATCAAGGGTTTTATTTGGAAGTGTAAGACAAATTCGGCTTAAAATATTGTAATTAATTTTCATAAGTAGGTCTATATTTCACACTTAATATTCTAAATTGGTCAACATTTGGTTGGAATAAGGAAGGAATAATTTGCCCAAGTCATTTTTATTTTCTCTTAAGCCTGTATTCAGAAACATTTCTAAGAAAAATTTTAACTAAAAAAATTCTATATAAAAAAACCTAGATAATTTTCATTCAGTTAAGAAGAGAATGTGGACCATAATATGTGTTTTGTCCACCCTGTGGCAGAAAGGTTAGAGGTAGAGACAAGTCAATATTTATAACTTGCAAAGGTACCAATGAAGTGGGTTCAGATCCCAGGGGAAAATTTATTTTTAATCATTTATATACCAATTGGTCTAAATAAATATGCCTGAATAATTCGTATCGAAATAAATATATACATGTATCGTTTGAAAGTCTATATGGCTTCAGATAGCGAAATGACTAAAAAAAAAGGGAAAAAAATTCGTTAAGATGTAAAAAAGAAAATTTTTTATTTTCAATAAATAAAAGTGATGAAACTGAGGTTTCTTTAAGTACCATAATAATAATCAAAAGTGATCATAATGATATATAATTATTTTCCCCTCCCCTCCCCGTGGCCGAGAGGTTAATGATATTGGCATTGTCAGTATTGATAACCTTAAAAGCCAAGGGGTGTGGGTTCAGATCCCAGGCAGTCCGATGAAATTTCTTTAAATCGAATTGGATATCAATTGATGTAAATAAGTATGCCTGAATAATACGTGTCGTTATTAAAATAAATTTGTAATTGTTTGATGTCTATATGGCCTCAGATGCCGAAAAGACTAAAAAAAGTCTTGTGAATTTTCGTTTTTGAGAAGAGAGACGGAAGAGAGATGGCCACCATTTTTTAAACTTTTGCTTAATTTAAAATCTGACATCTTGACAGCCCTGGATTTTATAGTATGATTTGATAAATCATAATTACTTTTTTACTTTCCTATACCCGAGGGCTTGAGAGAGGGCTTTGTACTTTGTCTACATGGTTAGATCAATCATGTTTAATTGTGGTTTCCTAATTCACGTGTAGATCACAAACGGATATAATCAGCTGATGTGGTTCCAATATGTAATGTGTGTAGGCTACAACAGAGAATATGGTTTAGCCCTTAATAAGTAACAGTATTAGTAAATTGATAATAAACCAAAGTACTTTAAATTGAAAAAGCTAATTCGCTTCTAGATCTGATTTTTTTAAATTTCCAAAATCTCAGAAAATCAGAAATCAGGACAGGAAGGGAATCACTGGCCCTTAGAGAGTTTTATCTCTTCGCCAAGGGACAATTCCATTCCGTGGCCGAGATGAAGAGGTATTGATGATAAATTTAAAAGTCAAGCGATGTGAGTTGGGATCCCAGGCAGTCCGATAAAAATTTATTTAAATACATTGAATACAAATAAATATGACTGGATAACATGTTTCGTAAATATTAATTGTATTAAAATTTTATAGTCCATATGATTTCAGATGAAAAGAATTTAAAAAAAGATAAATTAAGAGACAAAGTTGTTGTGTGATTATTATAATCACACATAGGGGAGGATCATTTGGATGATCAATAAAAATTCAAAATTGAGACGTTTCGAACTAAGTTTACTAGTTCATCTTCAGTCCAATTTGATAGTTGTATTTATGTCCAAAGATGGCCAGAATGTATTAGAATATATATAACAATGCATTCATATATAAGCGACAATGATGTTAGTTTAGTCTCATTCGTGTGTGAGAGATGAATTCATAATGATTCACACACAAATACAACTATCAAATTGGACTGAAGATGAACAAATAAACCTCATTCGAAATGTCTCTTGAAATTCCAAAGGCTGCATTATTGCTGATCCTGCCTTCTTCCCTATTATAAAAAAAGATAATAAATCAAATGAATAATTTATCTCAAAAGCCAAACAGAATCAAAGCATTTTGCTTTTGCTATCATTAGATATTCACTTAGATCATTTATCTATTTTTACCAAAAAATACGCCCTATACTCTAGTTGAAAAAGTATCCTTCAATATATTCCCTAATCACCTAATGAATGAGTTCGCATTGATTATATAGGGGTTTGGCTAAATATATCGTTCGATCCGAAGGGTTAGGAATAGAGTTTATTTAACCAAGTGTAAAATTGAATGGGACTGATACGAAAGAGAGGTCACTGGTAATATCTACTCCCATAAAAAAACAAATATTTCCGGCCCCGTGTAAGTAAAAGAAGGACTTTTCTTAAGAAAAACTAATAATAGAATTTTAATGAAATGTTTGTTTAGTTTTATAAAAATTCAGTAACTCTAATTATTCAGATGATTATTGTTATTTAGTGCCTCTATTTGTGTTATGTATTGAATTCTAAATTATGTGACGTTACAATTTCTATCATGACGTCAATTTCACACGTTAAATTTGAGTGACGCCATTATATGAACCTTCAATAATGTTAAGTTAAAATTAGTTTTTTCCTAAAATGACATTAAGTTTCCCGATTTAATATAAAATATAAAATTATCTAAAGACCAGATTATCAATACCAATCAATATATAAAGTAATGGTAGAAAGTTTGTTTGCATTTAAAATTCAGAAATAAAAAAATTAAATTAAAATAGGGATTTTAACCACTTGTTAAAGAAATTGTAAATATTAATAAAAATAAAATTTCAACAAAAGTTCAATTGGAAAGCCACCTTCTAGGAGGGTGGACCGCTGAAGGCGGGCTGCTCCTAGTAGTCGAAATTTTTTATTAGCCAGCTTAGCATAGCTTTATTTAAATTTATATTTTATACTTTCCAAATAAAAACAGGGCGATCTTTTGTTAATTTTAAACAAGGTAAATCCTATTTGACTATACTAAAGGTGATATTTCCAACCCTTGGTGAGTCTGAACCACCCCAGATGTCCGTAGTACTTACTGAAGTGGCAGTACTTTGGAACGCCAAACACATCTACGCAAACTTCACGGTGAGATACGTGGCTGTCATAGATCAAAAATATGTGAAAGGAGAGAAAGTCAGCCAGTAGGATAACTTCTATCGAAATAAAACTTCCAAAATGTAAAACGTTTCGGTTTTAATTAAATAATGCCATCCTCAGATACTAGAGCTGAAATGAGCACCAATAATTAAAAATTCAGCAACTTTACAAAATAAATATAAATTAATAAGTTACAATGCAGGCAGACTCAATGCATTAAGCAATGATAGAGATATATATTTTAATGTACAAAAATATTGATAATTTAATGAAAATATTATATACTCTGAATTATTAAATTTAATAAAATTTAGTATTCATCAATCCAAGAAATCTAACCGTGAGGTTCTAATTTGATAAATGTAAATTACAACTTAAACCTATTTCTCTATTTTAAAAAAATTAAAAAACTATATTTGATATTTTTGTCAAGAAATAATTAATTTTTCTTTGCCACTAACAGTAGAAGGGTAAGTGTAGGATTAATAATTTTTTAGAAATAGAGGATCGTGAGTCTAAAGGTTATCCAAAACGGTTTTATGGATAGAAAAAATGTTTATATTTTATTTTATACTTTTTCGGCTGCAGAGGCCATTAAAAGGGTTCAATTTTTTTTAGTATGTGAATTATTCCCAGTACCGTTTTTAAGTGAACACTTCCCCTGAGCCCTGGGCTCAAAAAGGCTCCGGTATGAAAACTTATTATCATACATAATAAATAAATAAATAAATAAATGTTATTTTAAAAATTTTAAAATAAGTAAAAATTTAATATGGTATATTCTAGAGCCGACTCTGCTTAATAGGTCCGAAAATATTTTGATTATTAAAATTTTTCAGCTTGGTCTAGGCGAGAAGGAACAACCACCAAGATATTTGTTTACAAGCGCTGTTGAATCTTGGATGGGTGGCCCCAAGAAAACAAGAGCGTTGACCGGCCTCTGGAATCTACCAATAATAATTTTATTATTATAATGTTTTAAGAGTCAAAATGGCCTTAGTTGCAGAAATTGACTCAAAAATTGAAAGAAAAAAAAATTAAGACCTGTTTTGATTGTTGCCAAAAGCTGATAATCCCTTGTATTAGATTATAAAGAATTTTTTTAATCTATTCGACTGTAATGGCATTAAACATATATCCTATATAACAACAGAAAACTCCATATCGATGATAACTAGAGGACGTTCAGCAATCTTGTTTCTCGGAGGCCACCTATCCGAGGTTCAGCGTTGCTTGGTCTTGCTTATTAATAATGATCTCCGTGTTCCTATTTTCTCCGGCTAGAGAATACTATCATCATTTGATAAGAAAAATTTCATATTATTATATTTTTATTTAAAAAGTAATTTTTCCTTTTAATCGGTATTTTTTTTTTTTCCTTAAATCTAAATCAGAATATTTTTAAAAGTTTTAAGTGGGTTTCAACCCCGTCCTCTTACCACCGAAATGATGAAGAAGAGAATGAACTCTAATTGAAAAACATGGGCTGTAACAAAGTTATTAGTTATAATAAGAGGAGAAGAAAGAGTTGATTGGTTTATATCGGAAATTGAGTGACTGGAAATTGCACTTTATTCTTTTTAGATTTTTTTTTTTTTTAACAATTCAAAAGAAAAAAAATGAAAATCATGAATAATAATAGGGGAGTGAGATTTTACTTAACATGCTTTTTTCAGATATGAAAATTCAAGTCATTAATATTTTAAATTGAAAAATTTTTCTTCTTGTCATCAAATCCAGAATCCAAAAAAAAAAAATTTAAATTATTTTAATTAATATTTTGTTTTATGATTTAAGATTTTTTTTTTTTATAATTGAATATAAAGCTTCTCGAGTTTGCGATGCAATTATTGATAACCTTGATTTATTTCCCTATAAATAGGGTTTTTGTAAGAGATAAAAAAATTTTTTCAAACAAAGTTATTCAAAATGATTAGAACAATTTTTTATATGAGTATTATTTCGTTAAAGTGAATAATTAAAGAGATACTTTGATATTTCAGGTTTGATCTTTAAATAAAGTTATAAATGGAGCTACTTTTGCTTAGTTTTAATATATGTTGTCATTGGAACTGAGCTTATATATAAAATTTCATATCTCCAACTCATTGTGAAATGTTTTAAAAATGGACTAGATGTTGAGAGAGTAGGACAGACAGACAGACCGACAAAGCAAGTTAACCAAAAGGGTTTAAAAGATTCAATATAAAAAAAACAACTAAAACCTGTCTAATAATAAATTGATATGTCATTGAATGTCTCAGATGGCATCTGAGGTAATTTACATTCCGTCCATTTATTTCACTTAAGCGGTGGCCAACATAATTTAAATAATCAGAGATGAAGTAATTAATGCTGAAAATAAGAACTATATAAATTTTCAGTAAATTTATAGTTGAGGACTAGAAGCGAACCTCTGACCCTTACTTAGATAATGAAGGAAGAGTTTTTCCTCTCTTCTAAAGAACAGGGGGAGGTATGATTTAAAAGGTCAGCATTTGCGTTAATTTTTCATAGTCTTTTTTTTTTTTGTCAACCTTTGTCTCGAATATTATATATATTTATCGTCAACCGATACTCTAAGATTATTTTAAACAATAAAAAAAATATTAGTTATTTTTGTTTACGTTTCGAGTGTGCAACATTACCAGTAGATCTCTGCAGTCACCCTCCTTCATATTAAAATTTATATATACTGAATATATTTTTTTTATAAAACCTTAATGATAAATTTTAAAAATTTAAAAAAGGTTTTTAAAAATATTAATAAAATCCCTCTTCGATTTTGCTTGTCACTCATTTTAATCTCCTAACATTTGGCCTGATGATGCTAAATAAAAAAGAAATCGATAATAAAAAAAAAAGTGTCCTGACAAAAAAAAAAAAAAAAAACTTATTAAGGCTTATTTCAAAAGTCACAATAAAATTCTCTCCGATGATGGCTTTAACCAGAGCCAAAAAGATAGATGAATGAAAAAATAATTTATTTAATAAGTGTTTTAGCTACAAATCTACCCTCTAAGCCAGGGATTCCCAACCTTTTCGCTACTTTGACCGCCTTGAAAATTTTTTTTATAATTGACTCTTAAATTTTTTATAGAGTAATGCTCTTTGAATATATGCAGAAACGGAAGGAGATGGCATGTCTAGAAAAAGATATAATATACGTAGCTCACAGTGCCCTATGCATATCTATATTACATTTATACACATTAAAACTATTATTAAATAATTAAATAATTACATATGTATTATTTGGTTTAACAATTAAATACAATCTAAAAACAGAAAATTTTTTCATCGGCCCCAATAGACCACTCCAATTCTGTCGATCCTTTTCAAAAAATCCATCGACCCCCAAGGGATCTTCATGAATCCCTGCTATAACCTATAAACACAACTCGTAACAATCACAATTCTTGAGTCCCATGATATATCTTTTTATTTATTAAAATCATTATCTTTAAAATATTTTTTCGGTGACGCTTGTTTTTTTCTCTAAAAAATTCTTTAATGCGGCGACAGCTAAGTCTTTTATACTTAAAGATTGTGCATCACTGGTTTAAGAATTTGGACAGTTCAGATAAAATTTTTTTTTATTTTTGGCATCGAAAGCAAAAGAAAAGGGAAAAATGGAGCGATAAATTATAAAACTAAATTAAACGAAAACCATATTTATTTAATTTATTTTAACTTGGAAAATTTATTATAAAGAAATATTTTCAAATTATCAAGAGAGTTTACTTTTAATAAGGCTCTTCTATTTTTCCCGAAACTCAAGAGTTCATTTGGCTTGGATTGAGAAACACTGATTATTTATTAATATTGACGTAAGCTTTAGAATTCAAAAGAGAAAAGAAATATAGAAAGACATAATCAATTTAAATTCTCATTCGTGTCTGAATGGGATTTGGTTCGTAGATGTTTTGACTGATTTCGTTGGTAAACACAATAAGAGCTTTTTCCTCCCGAGTTCACCTGAAGAATATTGACCGGGTTTGTCCTTTCATCCCGAAGACAGAAAGGGAGACTTTTCTAGCCCCCCGGGAACTTTCCTGCCAGTGCCAAGTTTGACAACTGGTTGAAAGTTGACAACGCTTTGTCGCGTGGTTCCCACCCAACCCAACCAAGAGCCATTAAAGAACCAGAAAATTGAAAACAAATTTCTACTCGCTCTTCTCTATCTATATAGTTACATCTCATAAGTTTGTTGGCAATATTAAACAATATACTACGTTCTTAGTTGGTTGATGGAGGTTTTCTTCGCTTCAGGAAACCTGATTTAATTCTATTATACGTAAGTGTAAAGATAGATATGTATGAGTGATTAGATATAACCCAAATCAATATATAGACAGTACCAATCCACTCTTATTATAATCGTATTTCTTACTATTTTATCTTATAATGTTTCTTTGAGACCTTTTTTTTTCTCTTTCTCTTCTTTATTGTATACTTTTATATTTATAACTTACTATTTTTGTATGTTTATTCTATATATTTATTTTTTTTTTTTTGTATGTTTTTTCTATATTTATCTATATCTATCTATAATTTACACTTTTGTATAAAATATTATTTGTAGAAGTGTTTAGTCCAATGGCTGTTGGCTAAATGGGCAAAATAAAATTAAAAAAAAAAGTGATTAGATATTTGTACTAATTTCTCAAAATAAAAAAATAAGCTTATTAATATTAAATGAAATTGATTTAGTAAAATGGTTTTAAAGTACTAGAGAAAATTTATAAAATATCTATTATTTAATAAAATTTCAATTATTGACTGCAGGAGAAGGTAACGATGTCAAGCTTAGTCAAAGACACCTTCCGAAAAAAGTTAATCACCTTCAGTCAGTCAAATAATGTCCAAATGTGGTCAGAGAAATTTTATATCAATAATAAAATAATGTACAAATAATATCGTTACATGTTGACGAAGTCTCATATCGCGTACAAACGTGAATGATCAATTTAATTTCTCCTAATATTAATATATTTTTCTATATTAAATAATAAGATTAATAACCGATTATATCTCCACCTATCTATTTATATAAATGTAAAGGTTGATCACCTATTAGCCTTTAATAAATTAAAAATTTATATATTTATATATTATAAAAATATAAGAGATATAAATAAAAAATAATTCATTGATTAATCACCCTTTTAAGCGATATGCGATTTCATCGAACTTAACAACCAAAAATATCAAATGTATATTATTTTATGTATGTAAAATTACTCTGACTACCTTTGGGCATTATACATCTAAATACTTGTAAAAAGTTATTCATTTTCATGTAGTGATATAAAACCTTAATATAATGTATATGTTTTAGTTGAATCAAGATGAGAAAAAAAAACTTGATTCGAAACGTCTCAAAATTTGTCTTTTATTAATCATTTATTTGCGACTGACTTACCATGGAAGAGAACAACGATTTCTTCCATCGTCAATTTAATTTATTAAATGAATTAATGAATATATTTTCAAAGAATTTATTAAAAACATATAATTGTTTCAAATAAATTTATACTATGGCCTGTAAAATAAAGTTTGTGTTTAGTTCGTATTAGGCAAACGAAATGATCAACTCACTAATAGATTTTTCGATTAAGTGCTCGAGAGTGGACCATGCATCCTTAGTTGGTAATTGTTAGAGAGATTTAACACCTGCGCGAATATCGTGGACCGAAAAAGTATTGTTGAGTTGGTCATTGCCTGTCTTTCAGAAATCTAAAAATAAGAATTTATACACCTTATGGTATAAAGCCTTTCCTCTCAGAGCTTGTTTGTAGTGGAAAAATCTGGTAGGGCTATGAACACAATCCACAACTTTCTCTTGCCTAAGAAGGCAAGCATGTAGCATTAGATTTTTTGAGCCAACTTATTTTTTCTTTATGATAGTATATTAGAACCACATGAAGCACTAATAGTAAAGCAACAAAAAATAACAATTTCCTCTTTTTTTGGGGGGGGGGGGAGGGGGGTCACTTTAAAAAAATTTGAGAAACACAATAATAATAATAATTTTGGTAATAAAATAAAATATTTATTTTAAAATAGCAAATTCACGATTTTAAGCTAAATCTTGAAAGATGAAACACTCGCGAGTCTGACCCAGGTTTTTTGGTTAGGTCAAAACATGTTTTCGCCTATAAAATTTTACGAGTTTAAGATTTTCAATCAAGGAAATGAAAACAAAACACAGATTCCTCTTGGCCCAAAGGTCTTTTATTACCTTATCAATGTTTGTAGGACTAAAAGTCACCCATAATCAGAACAATGTTATTAGCAGAATTCTTTGCCTCTTTTAACCGTTGTTGGTATATGTAGCATTCACTCTGATGGAGGCTCACTGTGAGGTCATGGGCAATATTCGGTATATTATAAAATATACTTATACCAACAAAACGATAAAAGGAGGCAAAGAAATTATTTATTATCAACAACCTTGTCCTGATGATGGGTAATGTTTAGTCCCCGAAACGTTGACATGGTAATAAAAGACTTTTGGGCCGAAAGGAGTCTGTGTTTTATCTTCAATTCCTTGATAAAATAATATAGCCTTCTCTGATTTTCAATTAAATATTTAAAGCTGGAGAGTAGAGAGAAAATTTGATTAAATTCACAATAGTTCAGAATTTATTCTGTAATTATTAAATGATCATGACCATGATATTTTTCTCAAAAGTAACTCCTTAGTTCTCCGTGTTCCGGAAACCCCATTCAAGTGTTTGGCATAAAAATCAAATACAGAATTGAAAAGTGAATGAAAAGAAAATGATACATCTATTTATTAATACAACATACATTCAGATTGAGATTAAATTATAATATTATTATTACTCTGAATCCATAAAGATTGATAATTATTGGTCTTTAAAAAAATGAATATCGGATACTGTTTCAAAATAAACTTACAAATTTGTTAACTAAAATCTAAACGATCTCCACAATCTTACTTTCAATTTAAAATTGTAAAAGCCAAAAGAACCCTTCAGGTTGGAATGTCGCTTGACTTTTTTTTTAATATTTTTAAATATTCTATTATTTATTTTATTTATATTTAATTTCTTTGCCTCTGAGAAAGGAGGAAGGCAATGATCAAAACTATTATATATTATATATCCTGCCTCTTTGGATTTCTAAGTACGACTAAACTATTGTATATAATTCGGAAAATATTTAATTTTTAGAAAAATTATTTAATAAAACAATAACTTCTAAAGAAAAAAATTTTTTTTTCTATCCATCAGCAACTTTAGAAATATTCAATAATAGATGCTCTCATTAAATATTTATATAAACTCCAACGTTCCCCGTGGCCGAGAGGTTTAAGATATCGTCAAGAGAGATAGCCAAGGGGAGTGGGTTCGGATCCCAGACAATCCGATGAAAATTTACTTAAGTCAACTGCATACCAATTGATGTAAATATACCTGGATAATACATATCGTTACTAAACTTCATTTATATGTAATTATTCAACTCTATATGGCCTCAGTTGCCGATGAGACTAAAAAAAAGTTCCAATTTTCTTTTACAAACTTCGCTTTCACCTTCCTTCTTTTATAATTACCAATATCTACCTATTTTATATATTTTATTTTTTTCTTAACAAAAATAAAAACATATTTAACATTTAATTATTAAAAAAAAATTATATCACTTTAAATAAAGTCCACCTTCTATATCAAATTAATAGTACTTACTTTGTTGGCTAAAGTAAATATTAGCGTCGAATGATTTAATTTGCAATGTTGTCCTTCATCGAGTAGTTTGGACGCCGAAACTTTGACATACACACCCACACTCTCATACACACATAGACACAAAGGAAAGGCCTAACCAGGACAAAACACGCATGTCTGTTAGAAGGAGAACTGATATGGGCCTACAGCAAGCACCGCCTAAATCTGTCCTGCCTCTCTTCTGTTGTTTGAATAATAGAAAGCACAACGAAAGTGAGGGTGGCAACCAAAGGAAGGAAGAGCCCTACATCTACAACCACCCTTTAGGCCCTTTCCTCATGCTCCTTTCTTCATAAAAGAGAGTAAGAAAATTTCAGGGATACAATTTTCTTTGATATTTCTTTTATATGCATTATTATAATATTCTCTTTGATAAAAATATTAATTCTTCTTCTTTTGTTTTGTAATTTATTATTTTTTAAATGATTTCATCAATCAAATTTTCATCAAGAGAATATAATATCAAATTATGAATGGAAAATTAATCAAGCTATTTTATTAAAATACATATACAGTGTAGTGTTACTTGGCGGACTGGTCTCGTCTCGAGCAGCAAAGGTCACTGATTCGTTTCTCTTCTTGAGTGAAAAAAAATTATTTTTTCTTATTTTAGCTTACCAATTAATATAAATAAATAGAGGTGGAGTCTCAGATAACGAAAAAGACTATAAAAAAAAAAAACATGTACAATGGGTTGAATATATTTGATCGTTTTTGATTGCTGGAAGGCAACCTAAATGACCAACTAGTGGATTTTTGGATAAATTGCTCCAGAGGTCCTGTAGAGCGTTCAATGCCTGCGTTCAATGCCTGCGTTCTTGTTAAACTCACTAGAAATGGACAAATGAATATCGTGGTCGATCTAAAGAAGCTCTAGAGCAATTAATCGAATTGATGAGTTGGTCATTTGGGATGTCTACCAACAAGCAAAAACCAATTTATCCATCCCAGAGTATACTTGGTTTTTATCAAATAAGTTACAAACAACATCTCAACCAATCGAACAAATATATTTTTGAAAATTTTTTAAATGAATAATGTGAAAGATTCAAATTATCGAAAAAAAGAGTTATTTCTCAAAATTGATGATCGAAATTAATTTCAAAGCTAACAATAAATATTTGGATCAAACGGAGAAAATTTGTACGGTTGAAGAATAATTTAATAAAATTTTGTGATGGGAAAAATTGGAATAAGATTCGAAAGAATGAAAGACTAGCGTGAATAGGGATGGCAACGATATACATAGATGTAATGAAGCTCTTCTCTAATTGGATGAAGAATATTTCGATATATTGTTAAACCTATTGATATATTTAATTTAGGATATAATATTATATCATGATATATTTTTATGGAATCAATATTTTAGTTTTCAGCACACTTAGAGATAAATACTTTGCACGCAAAAATTTATTTGTTAATATGGAGAAAAAGTTGCCTCGCCTTCGATAAGAAAATTCGGTCCTCTCCGGGAACAACCCTCTAAAAATAAAAAAATGCAAATTTTCCATTAGATATGATCCATTCCCTTTTAGGCTTTATTGTATTAAATTTAAATGTATTTCTAACAATATAATAATGTTAGAAATACATTTTTTAAATTATTTTATCAATAAGCAATTTTCACTTAAAAGAGAAGTTCTGGTTATTATTGTTTATTCATAAACATTGCCAAAAAAAAAAAAAAAGCTTTTTTAAAGAGAGAGAAGAAATAAATAAATTGAGAGCAAATCAAATGGCGTTAGGGGGAAGTGGTAAAGCAGAGCAGAGCCTCATATCCTCTTAAATCAGCGTTCCTTTCCCCATTCCTTATCTTGCAAATTTCTCTCCCTCTCTTTCTCGTAGAATCTTGCCATCCGAATCAATTAGCACACCGTTCCATTTCCGTTGTCGCTTTGGCAGCCCCCATTCCCTCTTAATTTGCACCACACAGTCTATGTTTTATACTGTTTAAAAATAATAACAGTCCCCTGGTGCGGATTTTCTGCTCTTTTTACGACTCGCCGGAAGCCACGACTATCAGCATCGACCGCCATTCAGTTTCCGCAAAAGGAGAGGAAGCCACTTCGCGGTCAGTCATTCTCACCACCATGAAATACCACCTCACAGTAACAAAAAAAGAGTAATTATCTCTCATTATGTTAATTCGTCTTCTCTTGTCGGTATAAGTAATTAGTACTTCTTATATTTGTATCATCATTCAAAGTCTCAATGTCCTTCGGGCTAAAAGAATAACAAGTTCAGTATAAACAATAAATTAATATGAAAATATATTTCATCACTTTTGATATTTTAATTTTTGACTTTATTTCTATTATTGTTTGTGACAAATACAAACATGATCACAGGTAGAGTGTCAAAAATATATTTTTCTACTAAATAAAAAGGAAAACAATAGAGCAAAGCTAATATGAGAGTTTTTGCTAACATATATAAGAGAAACAATATTAAATTAGAACTTCGTTTAAACCCAATTGGAAATAAAGAAAATAAGGAATGGAGCAATACCACATCAATGCGCATGCGTCTGGAAATTGTGTGAAGTGATTTGAATGAATTATTAGAGAATTGTTTATTTTTTCTTAAAAATTAGAAAATTTTAAAGGTAATGCAATTGCAGAACAAAAAAAAAAAAAAAATAACTTGACAAACCCACTAAAACACCGACAGTCCTTAAGGTCTAGAAGTAAATATCGCAATATGCAGGACCTACTAATGACAGAAGTATCAAATTTTTCTCAAGCTTAAATGTAAAATTTCATAAAAATCCGTCAAAGTACCTGACACTATTGGAAAACAATTTTTGTTTCAACTAGCTTAATTCGAGTTTATCTAAAAAAGCCTAGAAAAATAATAAAGGGTTACAGTAACTTCCTTTGTATACAAAACGGCCAATAATAATCACCTAGTGTGATTTTTTGATCCAATAATTTAAATAAAACATACATATAAATCAAATTTATTAAGCCTAACAAATTATATTTAATAAACTTTAAGATAGTCTTTTTAAATTACAAATATAATGTAAGGAGAAAGTAAGAAATAAATAGTTTGGAATATATCATTATTTTTTTTTGTCGGTATCTGAGGCCATTAGACACATAAGTTATTTTTTATAATTTGAACGATAATCGTTATAATCCGTCCATATTAATTTAAATTAATTGAAAGTCAGTATTATTTTTTAATGGGAAGCTAACGTCTGAATCTTAGAATATGAAATAACCTCTGTTCTAAGGGATAAGGACATTAATCAATTTTAGCATTCTAGGAAAATAAAAAAAATAAAAAGTTATTTAATTAAAATAAAATGTAAAAATATTAAATTTGTTTTTTAACAAAAATAAAAAAAAACAAGACGGAAAAATAAAGTTTGAAAAAATAATTTCATCATTGCTATTACAAGGAAAAAGTGTCATTAAATTTTACCTTGTTTGGGCAAGTAGAGCAAACCCTATTTGCCATTCCTGCCTTACGCAGTAACTATATAAAATATTATAATATATCCACTCCTATTAATTAACTAAAATGCCAAAACACTAATTGCTGGTAGGGCCGGTAATTACGGATGTAGCATTTGGTTTATCCAAAGTGCGAGTGTAAATGGAGAGGTTGAGAACCTTCGAGCGGTCATGTCTCAGAGCATGTCTGGGAAAATATCGCTCGGCGGAAACTGGATATCTCCATTACATTAGTAATAAAAAAATCTACGATTAAGCCAACATTAATAGGATAGATTGCTTCATAATTAAACTAATCAGAGATCATTATTTGAATGCATCTCTTATAACAAAAAACAGTCTGATTAACGGTGCAATTTACCCAAACGAATTATACTACGAGAAAACATTAGATTCCGGATACATCCCCCCAGAAGCTTTTTTATTTTTGGATACATCCAAGATGAAGAAGGTATTCCAATTATATACCATATATTTCGACAAGCAAAAGATAAAAAAATTAAATATGAACCACATCTGAAGGGTTCAGGCCCGGATCGTAGATGGAGGTTCAATATGAATATTTCGAATAAAGATATTAAGCAAATGGTAAAAAAGAAAAAGAATTACTTGTGAAAGGGCACAAGTGCTTAGATTTAGGTTCTAGTTTTTAAGATTGAGGATTTAGTTTTAGATTTCAGCTAGGTTTTTGATAGGCCTTCCTGGCTGAAGGACAACTCAATAAACAAAGCAGTAACTTAGAAAATAAATAAAGAATAAAAAATAACCACTGTAGGTTAAATAAGGTTATAATAATAAAGAGTTCTGAGTACACGATAAGGGGCAAGAGCTGAATTTATTATTGTATTAAAAAAACAAATGTTTATATTGTAAGGAAAAAATTGTATATGTAAATACGACTTTAATAAACGACTTATAAAAAAAAAAAAAAACTAAAATG
>JAAAKE020047779.1:4444-49529 GCA_010014785.2 Anisolabis maritima
TTTTCTATTTATTTATTTATGATTGTGACCTAGTTTCTTTGCAATTTTTCAGATGGCTCTTGATGTAGAACATTTGGACCTTAAGGAATTAAATAATGCCCGAGAGCACCACACTGACCGCTATGAGCTCGTTCATCTGGAGCCGCCCACGGCCGTTTTAAGACGAGGACAACACTTCCGGTTAGACATTGACTTTCAGGGGCGCAAGTATGACCACTCCACTGACCTCGTGCGCCTCCATTTCTCTTTTGGTAAGCGCACTTCAAATAAACTGGAAAATTATGAAGCTCAAAACTATTATCTTATTGTATTATTTATTTTGAAAATGGGTGATAGATTTCAAATAAAACCCTATGAGACTTGCGCTTTAGAGTCAGGAGGAGTATATTTCTCACAAAAGGAGCAAACCCAATAATTAAATTTATAGTAAATTTTATGAGAGCCGTGGGTTCACCGACACCTTCCCTGATTGAATAATATTATTAGTAATATACCTTTCCTGACGAAAAACCGATTAACATTTAATCAGCCATTTTAGAACCCCATGTTCGGATCACAATATTTCAATCTTTTATGGAAGAATGTTTGTTCGACTCGTCTGCTGTCGAGTACCAATTCATCCCCCTCCCCCTTCATCCTCCACCTGATTTTATTGATTAGGTATTTTAAATAATAATTATTATTTTTTAATGAAGAAAAAAAAACAATTCTTGAATTTTATCGAAGGATATATAATTTATTTATTTTTCATTTTATTTTTATTTAATGATTTTTTTTTTAATGAGGGAGCTGATTTTATATATAAAGTGATTGACTCAATATTTGACAATTTAAGAAAGATTTAAAGAAAAAATTGCCAAAAACCATTTACCAATTTAAAATAATTTTAGGGCCATTAAATTAAATAGACTCTTTTTTGTCAAATCCAATACCAATTTATTAATTAAATAAACGTTGAATTTTTTTTTTTAGTTTTGAAAAAAATTTGAAAATGTACCAGAGTTGTTAAGCAAATTGTTATGTTTATTGACAACAAGGTGACCGAAAAGCTGCCATTAACGTATTTTATTAAATTAAATTCAACAGGCGCTTTTTGAAAAAGTATTCTAATTTTTAAATGTTTTAAAAGAGCTTCAAGACACTAGACTGGTTTAAAATTAAAAATTTGAACGTTAGAGTTGTGATCAGATGCTCATCATAGCTCAAAGCTACTGGTCAGAATGTAATGAAAATCGAAATCTATATGCCTTGGTGATTGCTTCCTTTTTTAAAAGGAGATTTTGCTGATTTTCCTAAAAGGTGTTTTGTAGGAGAATGTTAGTGACTAAAAAGAAATAGAAATTTCGATTATACGAGTATATATAGACCTGTCTGTAGTCATATACAGGCATTTTCATATATGTCAATAATAGGCACCGCTTAATAACATTGTTCCTATTTTTGTCAAGCTTGTCAACTTTTATAAATTTAAAAAAAAATTCTGTATCAATAGTTGAATATTTAAACTTTCTTCTTGTTTTTGTATGAAATAATCACTAGCCTTCGTTAAATTAAATTTATAAGTTTTTTTTTCAAAAGTCAAAAAATATAATAAAATTCATAAAACGATTATTTATTAGATGATCTTTGGAATATATTAAAAACCTGGACAGGGCATCACTTAGCTTTCCTTACCTTAGGTAAGATAAAGTGTGTGATGTGGATTTTGTCACACCAGATTTTTTCTATTTTATTCTAGGTAGTCTTTTAATAAATAATTTTAAAATTATTATTTTAGAAATTATTTCTTATATTTTAAAAGATTTCGAATAAGCGAAAGATTTTGTTTAATGTACTAATTTTACAAATAAATTATTTATTATTCCATTTTCTGTTTACTCTAGTAATGTAAGATTTACATTCGTTTGATCTTTCAAGAAAGATTTTGATTTTTTTTTTAACGAAAGAACAAAGATTTTTTTGTATATTCCCTATTTCTTTATTATTTTATTATATTTTTAAATTTTGATAAAAAATACTTGTGAAATCGTATATGAGACAGAATCAGGGGCGCCAGGGGAGGAGCAAAATATCTAATAAATTCCTTAATGTTTTTCTAATTGTATATAAAAAATAAATTACAGAATGCAGCAAACAATTCTTATACACATGAGAAGTAAGTAGAGCCGACGAGAGAGAAAGAGAAAAAATTTGTTAATTTATGAAGATTATTCTAAATACTAATTTCATAAATCTGAAAAACTATTTTAAAAGGGCAACAATTTTATGATTAAAATTATTTAATGAATATATAATTATATATAAAATTAAATATTTTTTTTAAAGTTTCATTAATCTTTAAAGTTAGTCTAACCAATATTTTAATTACATGTAAAAAAAAAAGGAAATTTAATTAATTAATTAATAAATCTTGGTCTATTAAATTTTGTTTGTTTTTTTTTTTATAATTTAATTGGTTATATTATATTATAACGTAAGGTGTGCGAAATTCTAGTTTAAAAGAGGTTATTATCTTTAAAAGTTTGATAAAAGATATTCTAGCATTAAAAATACATTAAAAAATTTATGGTTTTAGACTTAAAAAATCACATACAAAAAAAAAATTAAAACAAGGTCATAAACATAAAATGAATCACTTCTTTAATCAAAACTTAATTATATAAATTAAAAATTTTATATAAATATACTTAGCCAGTCTCCGTTTTAAGGCGGAGTGACGGGGGAGGCTTATTAATGTCCCTCTTCTTTAATCAAATATTTTTAAATAATTCTCACAATTTTTTAATAGAAGGATCGGTCTAAGGCCGTTTGAACTTTGAAATCACCCGTTTTTGAAAAAATTATTTCCATGACATGATTTCAATTTGGAAAGTTCGGGGCCTAGCACATAGAGAGCGGTACTATTTGATTTATTTAGAGTACGTGATAAAGCAATATCTAGCCTTTCTATAACCTGGGGCCTATATGCTACGGGCAGGTGTCGCTCGTTGTCTTTCAGGCGAGGGGTAGAGGGTTTTTCGACTTTCAGGATGTTTGGGTGCTCCAAAATATATATAATAAATAAAAGAGGTGTATGAATTTTATTTCGATGATTATAAAATTTACAGAATGCACGTTACAACCGGGACAATGTTAAGCGGCGAACTCCTTTTGTAATATTTCTGAACCTTAGGTCGGCTGAATTAAAATCTTCTCAGTAGAATTTAATATACCATTAGCTATAAAAGTAGACATAAATATCTAAGCTTTGCAGTTTATGTGCGAACATCTACAAGCGTAAGCCAGGGGGGCCAGGTGGGAAATTTTAACTGTTTCACGAAATTCTTATCTGAAATAGATTTTGTCCCTCTTAAATTTACAAAATTTGTGTCTTTCTCTCTCTCTCTCTCTCTCTCCATTGAAATGGCGTCACCTCAAATTATCAAAGTAATCTAAAGTTCAGGCCCAATTGATAAATAAAATTAATTTAAAAACAGTGCCATTCTTCCATAGTTAAGTTGCCAACTTTTCAAATTGCCCTAGTATTAGAAAATTTCTAGATTTCGTTAAAAAATTGTCAATAGTCCTATTTAAAAAAAGGAACTCTAGTTATAAAAAATATTTGTTTATAATGTCCATTGGAAATATATTTGATGCGGATGAATCGTTAAACATTTAATTATTAACATTGAATAATAGTGCTTTGTTTTGAAAAACTTGATCGTTTTCAAAACAATCTCTCAAGACTATACAGGTCTAAATATCGTTTCGATCAGAGCTGACGCTATACATTTTACCGCTTGAGCTGACTATCATTTTGCTGCCCCCAAGTACAAAAATTTTGAATAGAATTTTTTATAATAAGTTAAATAGCAAATTAAATCAATAAATATATTTATTTGTAAATATAAATTAAAGAAGTAAATTGAATTATTTATATTTTTATAAATAATAAAATAGAAAAGTAATTACAATATATTACATTATTTATTTTTTAAAAAAACTTACATTTCTATTAGAAACTGTACAAACAAGTAAAATAAATTAAATTATTAGATAATACGCATGTTAGCTTTTTTTTCAATAATTTTAATTTTTTTTATTTAACCTTCACAATGAGATAGGTGACTGTAGGTCAGAGGTATGTGAAAAGAGAGAGGAAGTCAGCCTCTAAACAATCATCTCCCAATCAGTTACTTAATTATCAAGTTTTTCGGTATATTATATATATTTTTTGTATTACGTAAGTAGGGCACTTAGTATTATTTGTATTCAGAGGTATGGGAAAGTTTATGCCATACCAACAATTTTCTCTACTCTTAGGGCTTTTTAAATAAATTCTTAAATTTTGAGCAGTGGTTAATTATAAAGTTTTAATTATAGGTCCGACACCAAATGTCATCAAAGGTACTAAGTACGTGGGCAGTGTGTTGAAGAACTCCAATTTTAATGAAGATGACATCTTCCAATGGGAAATCCGCATGATTGAAGATAGGGGCAGTTCTATTACTGTCGAGGTGAGTTAATCGCTTGCTTTTTCTTTACTGACCAAAATAATTTAAAAAATTTCAATTTGCAATTTCAATTAAATTTCAACTACATATATTAACCCATTAGTTTCAGAGAACGGTCTTTTATTTTATCTGGGATATTGAAAGTAGTTTATAATGAAATTTTGGAATGAGGCGGTAATTTAATTAACAGTTAAAAAACTATAAACGAACATCAATTAAAAAAGACTGGTCGCTTGTCAGTGTGAATAAAGAATTTACACGCGAGTTTTGTTAGTACCCCTACCATCTATATCTACATGTTTGGTAAATGCGCACAAGCTTTGTCTTAATTCAATATAAAAAACGACTTACAGTTAGACTAGATAAAAACGAAAAATAAAAATTTCATTAGGGTTTATTGAATTTATTTTTGCCAATTTTCTTACGAAATTTTAAGATAAAGCATAAATGTCTCTTCCAAAATCTGTTGATAGTGATATTTGTATATAAATAAAGTTTTACAATAAGAGCTTTAATTAATTTCAAATATATGAGATGACCCCTACGCCCTAAAGGGCCTGATTCTAAATTAATTTAAATTAAATTAAAATTTGTACATACTGTAAAAATAAAAAAAAAAAAAAAATTAATAAATTTGTAATTAAAATAAGTGTAATTAAAAGTGTAATTAAAATAAATGTAAGAATCATTACAGGCATTAAATAAATAAAAATATGAGATGACCTCTTTTCAAGACAAGGATATCCCAGATAATATTATTTATTACTAATATATTATTTTTCTATCCCCTTTGTTGCAAATTGAGTAAAATAAATAAACCAACCGCCCGTGGAAAGAATATTTGTGTTTTTTGGATTTTGAGTGTTGGGCGCAAAATTCGTTAGGCACGACCATGCTCATTATTCTCGCATGAATGATAAATTTCTATTCAGAAAAGAAAAAGATGATAAGAAAAATTCAGTTTTATAAAAAGTAGCCTACATTACTTTAAAAATTTCTAATTAGTGACGAATACAAATGTCTACTTACAAAAATGAGTAATTAGTGGAGGGGACAATTTCTTGTTCAGCCTGTTTGAATGGAGAGCAGAGAAGAAAGCGCGTGACTTAGGTGATTGACATGTGATGGCGCAACAATCTGAAAAGAGAAGTTTGATTATCCAAGGGCTCGGAGAAATAAAACCAGCTGTTTCTCACGTTCCATTTTACTCCACTTTATTAGTCCAATATTTCGGCCAGCCATCCTCAGTGTCACAATGTGATTTTTATAGTGAACCTGAAGCGATTCAATAGAAAAAAGTTCGTTTATTTAAAACATTATGTGTATGTATAACATATTCAGCGTGTCTGTCTTTCCCTTTTTCACTCCCCCTCTTCTTTATGTTTGAAAGAGGGGAGAGGTGTTTAATATTTTAAAAGATTATAAAGCTCAATATATGTAGCTATGTATGTTTAAGGTTGTCTAGTCGGTTAAATTAGCCAAATTTGTTCAAACACATGGACGGAGACCCTTTAATTTATTCATTTATCAAACAAATGTCTATATTTATTTTCTTAACTAGAATCAAACTATTCACTCCAGGGGGAGGCAGTGTGAGCAGACAGCCTTTGGATGCTTAAATGAGACGTTTCGAACTAAGTTTATTTGCTTATCTTTAGTTCAAATTGTTTGGTCGTATAATGCCCAAAGGTAGTCAGAGTACTTTCACATGCATAAAATATTGTACAGTAACAGTTACATATGATATTCTTTGATGTTATACTTAGGTGAAGTCTCTTATCACTTTCAAGTGTGATTGATCATTGAATTCTTTTTCATTTTTATCTCTTCTCATATATATTTAATACTAATACTCAATGTACAGCCAATTTAATCAATATTCTTAGAATAGTTTAGGAGAAAATCACAAAAACATTTAAAAACGTACAAGAGCAATGTAAACTCCCAAACAATGGGAGGGATAAGGGTTAATATAAATAATTCAGAGAACATCTAATAAATAATTATTTTATGAATTTTAATCAAAATATTTAGGGTGAATTTTGAGAAAATCGAAAGAAAAAAAAGTACACCAGTAAAGTACTAGTAATCTTTGGCCGAATTTATTCAAAAGCGAGGTGAGTACCATATAGCCTCGTACGTTTTTTTCGTTTTTGAGAAATCTTGTTCACACACATACACACACACAGAGGCAGACCATTTTGCGAGACCATTTTTTTGGACCTCAAATTTCCGTTGAAATCACGATATCGATTTTTTTTGCTTTCTTACTATCTATTACATATAGGTAAAGAAAGTAAAAATAGAATAAGAAGTTTATATACATGAATAATTCCCTAACTTTTTCTCCCTCCGCTACAGACATTAAAAATATCAGAATCCATTGTGATTTGATTGTTTAAATTTTGAGATTTTTTTGACTCTAAAGATTCCCTTTTTATTCTGATCTTTTTTAGGTCCGTAGCTCGGCTAATGCCCCCGTGGGAGAATGGTCTTTAAGAGTAGAAACCATCTCTCAAATCTCTCTCAACTCTGAACCCAAAAGCTACGAATATCCACGTCAATTTTATCTACTTTTCAACCCGTGGATAAAAGGTGAGTTATTAATTAGTAGAGACTAAAAAGGCAAATTGAATTCATTTACTCGTGCCTCTTTTATTTTCTAATAAAATTAAAATATAGTACATTTTAGTATATTCAAATGAAAATAGTATATTTCTAAAACTCTATGCATGTGAATATTTCAATTTTTTACTTTTTTTTATATTTTAATGATTGTTACGCGTTTTAGTTTTATAAACTAACATTTTCATTAAAACTTTGATTTAATATAACTGAAATAAATTTATTGACCTACGAGATTCGACTATTTATATATATAAACAGGGTGTTCATTATTTTTTCTAACATTAGGGATTTCATTTTTATTTTTTTAATGAAAAAAGGCTCTCTCCCAAGTGAATTTTATAAAAAAAAAATAGTAATAATAATGATTAAAATTGTTTACAATATCAAATATAAGTTTCAAAATAGTTGGTATAATTTTAAATGAAATATTCCCAAAGATCTATCTGTAAATATTAAACAATTTATATATAATATTATGAATAAATTTAAATAACATATTTAATGTCCATCCTGAACATTTTTAACAATCTTATTAATTTACTAACTGCAAGGATGTTGTAGACTAGCCTAAAATTATATATGGAATTAGGAATAAGCTTATTCAAAAATTAATTTCTCCATAATTGATGAAATTTAAAATCGCCCTATGAAGGGTTTCTCTTCGAATTTGCTATTTGGACTTTTAGGCATGAGCTATAAATAGCTATCTATTTTATGTTCTTGCTACAAATACAAAATAAAAAATTTCATTGCGATATTGAAGAACTAAAAACTAACGAACGAACCATCCCGTGTGTATCTGTGTGCAGACGACAATACTTTCATGGATGAGCAACGGTTGCTAGACGAGTATGTCTTAAGCGACGTTGGCAAGGTGTGGGTGGGTCCGTTCCGGAACAGCAGAGGACGAGAATGGGTCTTCGGACAGTTCGATGCACTCGTACTTCCAGCTTGCATGCTAGTACTCTCCAGATCCAGAATACATCCAGCTAGCCGGGGAGACCCTATTCAGCTCTCCAGGGCGATCTCCAAAATGGTAAGTAATATATCTGCCATTTTTATAGAAATCGTAAATTGTGTGATTTCACTGCAATGAGAAAATAATCAAATAAACTTCTTTGACATTTTTTTACTCAAACTTGTATTAACTTGTGGTATTTTAGTTGATTAGTTGAAAGAAGTGAAAATGAAAATTATTTTATAGTTTGATGATCAATAGAATATGTCTCGAGTAAATGTTAATGTTGGCTCATACAAACAACTTTAGATAGAAATATCCAGCCACATTAGAGTGGCACGTACTATAAACAGAGAGAGGAGCTCATTCCATGCTCTCTTTGCGCAACAAATTTAATATAGAATTAGAGACGTGAAATATGTTCATAATTATGCATACTATTCAGACAGAGTTCCTTCAGAGTAGCTTTTACTTTTCAAAAATTTTTAATGAGACTTTCTCTTTCTAAATTTTTATACATATATCGATAAAAGTTTTTGTAAGAGAAAAGCAATGCTAACCATATTTCTCACTCACTAACAGTTCTCTATGAATGATAATGAGCCTAGCCTCAAGTTAATCCGAAGTCAAGAAGGTAAAGAAACTTCTGAACTGAAGATGACGCAACAAAACGGCTTCAAATTAATTATATATGTATTTTTTAATTGGATTTTTTTTCAAGCCATTTAAGCCAATCTCTAAATCATTTTTTCTCTCTATATTTAATTAGTTTTGATATAATTTAACATTATTTTAATAAAAAGGTTTAATTATAAACAAATTAAAAATTGAATTTTATTTTGCAAAGGAGATTA
Organism: Anisolabis maritima; assembly: GCA_010014785.2. Lineage (NCBI taxonomy): Eukaryota > Metazoa > Arthropoda > Insecta > Dermaptera > Anisolabididae > Anisolabis > Anisolabis maritima. The sequence continues at coordinate 13,378 of JAAAKE020047779.1, forward strand.
TTAATTCAAATAGGTCATGATAAAAAAAAATTTAAACAAAAAGGATGCAATAATTTTGTCAATATCCTGACAGCGTTTCTGGTGAAGCGTAAAGATAAACAGAGAGCAAGCACAATGTAAACACTCAAATCGATCTAAATTTGTCTATTAAACTTAATAGAAACAGTTATACCTATTAAAGGATCTCAATTTGTTATAAATATATATAAATGCAAATAGAAATGCTATATATGTAATTTGTAGTATTGTTTAGTTCAAGATTTTCAATTTCATCAACGATGTAAAACCATTACTGGTTACTATAATGTAATGGGGATATCTAATTGAAAGCAGGATTATTTATTGAATAAATGTTTTTATTTATTTTACCATCAGCGCATTGTTTTTTTACTTTATTTTTATTTTCTTAATAAGTAAATTATTTTTATTGAACTTAAAAAAAATGTTCGAATTTAAATTTGTAAACGAGAAGTGGAATGCCCCTTTACAATTATTTAATTTAGTTCAGTACAGTAATACCCATAGAAAGACCTCTAGTATTATGTTAGATTGTCGCCATTAACTTCGAACTAATCTCACAACGTTCAGTACTTTTTCTTATTACTTTTAAATAAACAATGTTTTCAGATTTAACTGTGGTTTATTTGTATAAAATACAAAGTTTCATCTACTCATTTTTTGTTATTCTTCAGATATAATTTAGATACAAATTACAAAGAATCTTAGAATGAAAATCAAAATGGCTGCATTAGATGTAAATCTCTAGACGTAAATTATGATCAAAATAGTCGAAATGTATTTTACATGAATAAACTAGTGTTAATAAGAAAAACAATTTAGAATAAAATGATTTGTTGACGAGTTTAGTCTCATGCAGGATGGTGTCTCCTAAGGGAATTTTATATATTTTTTGACATGACTTGTTAAAAACTAATCAGGCACTGAAGATGGCACACCTTATGCGAGCCAAAGAGATCTCATCCTTATCGATACAAAATTGGTATAAATAAAACAAAATTTCTAAAACATATGGAGAAACGAAAAACAATTTTATAAAAATACTAGCTGCGCAGCCTCCCTTCAGCATCGTCCCTTTTAAAAAATAAAATATATAAAATTAGAAAAAATATTTGTTGGCCTTTATTATAAAGCAAAGTGGGGGGGGAGTTGTTCCAAATGAAATGAAAAAACTTGAAAATACCTCGTGAAATTTCATATAAAGTGTCCCTTAAAATTGGAATAAACGAAAAGGCGAGTCTATCCCGCGTCTAGGTAATGAAATATAAGGTAAAAACAAAAATACATGAATGTATGTCAAGTTGTCGAAACTGTGGCAGCGTCTTCCGTTATTAGTTAGTATTTTATACATTAAGATAAATGGAGGAAAAAAGGGGAATATAAAGTTTTATACAAAACAATATCTTTTAATGATATTAGAATTTGCCACTTTTTCAATTAATAATCGGTTAAAATAATCTGAATGATATTTTAATTAATTATAAATGCCTTCTATCTGCTAATTATTCATAATAGGCTATTAAATTATCAAGAAAATTTGAAAAATTAAAATTTTTTTTTTTTTAAATAATCTTTAAAATAAATATGTAATTTTACATATTTCACAAAGTGTAACCTTTGGGTTGGAACTAGTGCCAAATGGCCATTTTCCTCTCCTTTCCTCTCATAGCAGGTTAATATTAATTAATTTTAAGTGAATATAATTGTTATTTGACCTAGAACTAATTTAATATATTGATGAACATTCATTAACATGTTAGAAAATAGAATATAATAAACTTAAAAGTGAAAAGGAAGAGGATATTAGATCTTTAAAATTAATTTCATTAGCTGCACGCTCCGCATCCGCCCTAAACTTCATTTGACCATTAATTTCACCTTTTGAAGTTGCTCGTAAAATAGAGGAACATTTCATTTATATTTTCGAAAATAACCTGGAAAAATTTATCCAATTGCTCTTATCAAAAGCTGTAGAAACTAAACGAATCGCCTAATTGTCCAATAAATAATGGGCTGAGGAATTTATTTCAGCGATTCTCAACCTTTTTCGTTCGGCCTTTTGTGAACCGGTTGGTAAGTAAAAAATTAAAGAAAAAATTTCACTAAATAAACTTTTACATTGAACAAATACAATCTGAATAAATAATATCCATCCATTCTTTATAATAACAAATGTAAAAATTTGAAGCGTTCGGGACAAAATAAATTAGTAATAAGCCATTAATTAAATTTTTTAAATAATGTTATTTTCTCTGCGGAATGGCAAAAATTTCTAACGAACTGGCACCGGTCCGGGGCCCCGCGATTGGGAGCCACTGCTTTATTGAACGGACAAGAAGTGGAAGCTTAAAGAGGCACCAGAATCAAGAAAAATCTAAAGTAAATAATAAATCAATAAAAAAAACATATTAACTCTATACCATAATTCTTTTTTTTCTCACTCATATAAAGATTAAAATATTCATACATGGAAGCCCCAGTTGGGATATCATCCGCCTGTCTCTTTTCTAATTACGATGTTGAAGCATCATTTAAGAGGAAAATAAATAATAATATTGGTTTACCAGGACTAAATTTAATATTTTTTTAATAAAAAAAAAAGATAAAGCCGATTTTCTCGATGGTCTCTTTTACCAATAAAATTTTAGTATCATACTTTAAAATAACGACCATAAACGTCTCTCTCTCTCTCTCCCTGGTTTATTTATGATAAATCTATCGAAGCTTGGTCACTCAGTGGCGTGTCTGATGGGGGATCGATTCTCCCACTTTGACATGATTTAATATTTATTAATCATACTTGGCGTAATCCTTTTATTCCTTTCAACAATCGAGCTGTTTTGTTTTGTTTTTTTTTTTTTTTTTTGTTTTTTTTTTCAATTCACTTATTAAAAAGATGTAATGTTTTTTGGTTAAACGCGAATTAAAACTCTTTCTCTGATAACCCTTTGTTATGGCACCATGACTATGAAAAGAGAGAAGACCAAATTTGGAAACAAAAGACTTCTGGAAAAAAGGAAAAGCAATTAACAAAGCCAAAATTGCTCACCTGCCTTACGCGTGTAGTTGACCCCACAGAAAATGCAAACCTAAGTCATTTGGGAGACTACGCGAGTAAGGCTAGTTTATTAAACTCACCTAGAAACACACAAAAGTGGCTGACTTAAGGTTTAAAAATAGAAGGTAAAGACTTCCCCCACTCTCTCAGGGGATTCTCACCCTCGGCCTGGCCTCTGCTGAGTGCAGAGAGGGTGCTCTCTCTCGACATGGCTCCTGAGAGGAGATTCTCTCTCTCGGCATAGCCCCGGTCAGTCGTAACATCCTCGTTTTTGTAAACCTCATGATCAGAATAAAAAGTACCAACACCTGTACTCAGCGTAAAATTTGAATTACCAAGAATATCGAAAGCCGCTCTCCTATCTACGCCCAATCAACAAGCAACGCCTGAAAAAGACAACCCGCAACAATAATGGCGGACGGCAGTTGACAACAACAACACGAACGGCGACCCGCAACAATGACAACGCCAGTGGGAGTCACAACACTTTATCCATAAAATGAATTTTTAATGTACTATAGTTTATCTACTTTTATTGTAAAACGTTTTGATTTATCGTCTTATGATAAAGTATATATGTATAGTATATATTGTATACATAGGCGGACCCATGAGATGGAGGAGTCTGCTGACATTCCGACAAAATTAAAGAAAATTATCAAAAAATAAACGAAATAAAAATTTGTTAAATAAACATGATTTTTAATAAAAACAACTTTTATTAAACAGAAAAATTGATTATTTGAGTATTTGAGATGCGTGAAGTCAGTGTGGACGGAGAGTACTACACTGTATTCATGTTGCAGTTACTGGCCCTTTTTATGGAGCCAGGCTCTATGGGTTTTGGGAAAACCCGACCAATGGGCAGGTATTACCCAGAACTATGAGTGGTCTCCTTTGTATGACTAAATGAAATAATAATTTAACAAAATTATAAAAGATAAGGAAAATCAAAGGGCAGATCTGAAATTTGGTTAACTAAAAAATTCTCTAAACTCTGATTGATCATTTTTTATAATTACCTTAATTTTTTCTTGCTTTAATATTCTCTTTTATTGAAATTATCACTTGGCTTTTTTTACTTTTTTCTTGTTTGTCTTTCGTCATTACCTTGGTTAAATGTTGATTTAATTTCGAGACATAGCTAAGCTCTCGACGCCCCTGTATGTAAAATTTAAATTAGAATTTGACCTAAAGATTAAATATTATTTTAAAATTTTTCTCTTTTGAAAATTAAATGATGATAATACATTTGACAATGATTGGATTGATTTTAATTACTATATATAAATTATATAAACATTTGTACTGATGATGAGTACGATTTGTTTTTCGAAACATATGTGATTTTTATTTACATATTTAACTCTCTGTTTGTTTTTTAATGTTAAACAAATGAACAAATTTCTATTCCACCACCTGAGCTGAATTGTTTTTTTTTTTTTAACCATTTAATGATCGAATGAAATGATATTGTAGTAATAAATTTAACTTGGGGAAAAAAAGAATTTTTTCAAATAGATAATTAACGTAGCTGAACGGAGTGCGTCAAAATATGTCCGTAGGTCCTGAGCCCCTAAAGCCCTAAAGGGTGGGAGTAAAATCCAATGGCAAAGAGATTATAATAAAACCGTATATTAGATAGTAGCCAAACTTTGGGATTCAAATGATTAATATATTAAATCCAAATATATCCAAATATATGGAACAGATAAATTGTATGCTACAAATCTTAGTATCTCATTTGTTTTTTCATATATCACAATCACAATCGAATTTATGTTATTTCTTATAATATTGTTATTTATTTATACGTGTTATATTTATATAATCTCTTCTTAAAAAACTTGGTGTATCTAAACGCACATCTCACAACTTTCTCTTCTAAGATAAGGAAAACTGACTGATGTGCTGTTACATCAGATTTTTTGCGTCGGACCTCCTAGGTAGACGTTCAATGTACAGCCCCACTTAATCAATATCCTTAAAGTAGTTTAAAAGGAAATCACAAAAAACCTAAGAACATACAAGAATAAAGATGGGCTCCAAACAATTTTTTTGGGGATTAGGGTTCATATAGATATTTCAAAGATCATCTAATAATAATTAATATATGAATTTTAACCAAGAGAGAATTTTGAGAAAATTGAAAAAATAAAACTAAAAAAGTAGATCAGTAAAGTACTAGTACACGTTTGTTCTAAAGCTTCGAGGTGTAAACGATGAGGATACCTAGCTTAAATATAAAATTTCAGCGTCGAGCAGCTTTTCGTTTTTCATGGATCTTGCACACACACCCATACACAAACAGATTTGCGAGACCCATTTTTTTTTAGAGTGAGAGGACTTCAAAACGTGTATTTCCTTTGAAATTTAGGCATCGATTTTTTTTGCGATTGAATACTCAATATATATTACATATATATAGGTAAGAGAAAGTAAATATTACTTTTCTAGTCTAAATTTTTACCTAACTAGAGGAAGTATTTTCTGGTGAAAGAGTAATTTTTTGCTGTATTATGTGGGAAGACTTGATACATCAAAAATGCGCGAGATTATCTGTTTTATTCGAGTGAATTTAACAATCATTAGGGAGATGGGAGGGGGGGGATTTAATAAAAGCTAACTCTAAAGACCACACAAGAAAAAAATTACTACAACAGTTACTAATGAGAAGAGACTCCATTTCTTAAATCTAAAAATGTATTTAAAAAGTAATGTATGGGGCTCGTCGCTTGAGTAACTCTTTGAATTCGAAAAAAAAGATAAAGCAAAATATTAAGATTTAAATTTGGCTCTTTAATTTTAATTACAAACTTTTAAAGAAATTTTATTGAAAATTTTCAATATACTTAACCAATCGATTCACCAATTGATCTATATTATTTTTAAAATAAAATATGGCCAGTGAAAAAATGGGGGTATTAAAAACCCATATAGACATTATTAATGTACATTAAAAAGGACTAAAACCTCAATTCGCATTTATTTTCAACCTCCACTACTTAACTAATAAACATTAAAGAGGATCATTAATTTTTTTTTTCCAATTTATGATGAAAAAGAGAAATTATTTTTTCTAATTCTAATTAAATTATTAATATATTTTAAATGGGAACCATTTATTTACTCTATCTGTGAGAGAGCGGTAAGCGGGCGGGGGTGGGGGCGACACAATTTCTGCTCCTGGATCAATAGAAAGCCAAGGAATGTGTGTAGAAATAACGAATTACTTATTTGACATATTTACAAGTTGAACGGCAAAAACAGCAACAGATTCGATTCGTTAATTCAGGCCACTTTGTATTTTATGAAAGAAGTAGTTAACTTGCTCAAGGATCGCTCATTATACATTTTATGGGGTATTTTATGAAATTACCAAGTATTTCAACGAAATTAAGGATTCCATACTTTAATGGCAACATTTATGTGAGACGTTCAAATTTAAATGAGAATTTTATTATAAAATTTTATTAAGTAAACAAAACTGAATTAACTTTTAAACGTACTCGACAAAAATGTTATTAATATATTTGGTTGTGCCAGAAATACATGACGAATTTTGTAAAATATTCGAACTTACCCAAAGATCGGATAAAAAATAATAAAAACTAAAGGGTTTTTAATAATTTTATTAATTCTTCTAATTCTTCTTTAACAAATCCTGCGTCAAGGTAAAAAAATGTCTAAATTTGTGACAATAATAATAAATAAAAAATCTGGCGTGAGTAAATGAATTTTTGTCGAATAAAAGAGCGGCTATATCATAGTCTAAAATGTTATAACCCCATCTCAATTCAATATTTTCTATCGACTATATCTCAATTAATCAATCTATATAGCAAAAATTTTATTCATTCTCTAAATAGCTATAATTTCCTGACTCGCTCTGACTATTGGCAGGATCCACAATACGAATTCATTTTATTAACTTGAATCAGATGATGAAATTTTAATTTTATTCATTATCAATGTTTATTTTGTCTATTTCATAAAATGAAAAATGTTTTTTCTATCATTAAACAAACACTATGATCAAACACCAATAATTAGGCTCTGTTTGTATCAAATATTTATGACCCGGCTTTATATTTATATCAAGAATTTAAAATTTATTTATTTTTTAGTATTTCATTTCAGTAAATGAATATAAGATAAATATGATAAAATAATTTGCGCCTCTTATTCCTCGGGCTCAAAGGCTTCGTTTAAACCAACTTAAAATACCAACTGATATAAAAAATGATATTTATTATAGAATAATAAAAAAAGTAAACGTATAAAAGCGGTAAAAATATTTATAATAGAAAACAAAAAAGGTTTGTTATATGCAGTATATATAATAGGAAACAAAAGAAAGTGGAACGCATACACTTTTAATACGATATTAAAGACTTTTTAAAGCAATAGTATCAATCATATATTTTTTTTATATCATTTGAATCTTTCTAAAAAGACGATTCTATTTGTTATTCTTCTGTTGGTTATATGAATCAATCGATATTATATATATAAAAGGCGCGTGTCTGTCAGAACGCTGATAAATAAAATAAAATAATTGGAAATATTAATTAAATTTAAAAAATTAAAAAAAAAAAAAAAAAAAAAAAAAAGTAAACCTACTGAGTTTTGATAATAATAACAATAATAATAATATTTATTCAGCTTCCATACAGAGTTATCCAATTACATGGAAATAGGTTTTGATATAGCGATAAATGTATACATTATTGAGATAAAAACAGATAAAACAAAAATAAAAAATAAAAAAGATTTTAGTCAACTATGAGGAGTGCTCGGCCTCCCTGCCATTGTAAAATTAATAATTGGATGATTGGTTACCGATTTATGGCAGTCCATTCTAGATAGAAGCTTTGTCACTACTCCAGAGGTAGAAGAATTTGTGCTGTTTAAAACGAAAGGCCCTTCCTCCATATTCGGTAGAATTACACATAGATTTTGTTGGGCTGGCTACAATGTAATAAATTATTTTAGACATATTCCTAATCTGTGAGAGCAGAGAAATGATTCAACTCAATTTGTACTTATAAAGTTTCAATGACTGACGCCTGAAATGTTGAATACTGTTGTTATTATTATTATCTTCTGTCTTCACCTATTCCCGCACTGCGGAATTTATTAATTATTTATTTTTCTTGATTGATAGTTTCTCTAATATATACAGCCATTCTATCAAATCAGGAAAAAATTTCTTGCTGCTTCCTCCCCCTTGTCAACCAAATACTCTTGAAATTTTTAAAAGCCAATATCAGAATAATCCAGGATGGATGTGACGTCACAGTATTAAACATCCCATCTGGAATTATATATTACTAATAAAATTAACGATTTAAATATTTCTTAAGTAAAAGCAGAAACAAGCTTAAAAAAATAAGGACCATTATTTAAAACAATATTTTCTCACGATAGTAAAAATACAAAGACTTTAAGGATTAAATTCATTAATATAAAATAATTAATTATGATAAATTACTGTAAGGCCATTTATTCTCAAGAGATTTTTTTTCAGAATAGTGGAAGTTTGCGATTCGCTTTTAAAAGAGAGATTATTTCTATTTTTATTTCACTTATTTATAAAAAGAATAAATACTTCGTGTTTATCTAATTGTAAGTGAAATGAAAGATCAGATTAGCTTAAGTATTCCTTTTGATCTTGAAAGTATCTTAATAACTTAAAAAAAGTCTCCTACACTTTTATCTCTGTTTTTTTAACTTTGGCATTAAAAAAATTATTTCATTTATGTTTAGATTTCATTTTATTTTATTTTTTTTTTAAATAAATTAAATGAAAAAAGTTAAAATTGAGGCATCCAAAGAGAGAGGGAGCTATGCCTCAATATGAGGATCCTCTTGGCTTAGAAATTTCAAGTTTGATGCAAATCTTGAGAACACAAAAAATAAATAAGGCTGATAAGTTTCAAGACATTTGATAGTAAATTAATGAAATACTAAGGCCATAAGGATTTTTGACACAATCTTAACGCGTACCTTTCGACCTAGAAACATCACATTTCATGCAAATCAATGGGACTTTACTGGCACATTTCAAGAAATCATCAACTCAAGTAGTTTAGACACCTTATTAAGTACTCTCAATTTACGACCAAAGTACATTTTGTTTTAGCATTTAGCCTAGCCAGAAAGACCTAAAATCTGGTCGTTTAGAAAGGGGAAAAGCAGGGCAATTTTTCGCGAGAATTCCGCAGAAATCGTGAAAATTTACCATTTCGAAAAGGAGTCCCTGCATTTTATGCCAATTTTTGGGTCCCTGGTTCAAAGTGAAAAATTAAGTTTATTTTTTTTTTAATAATTAGCCTAAAAATAATTAAATATATATATATTTACTAATTTTTTTCACATTATTATATTTTTAAGTAATAATTTAAAATTTATTAATAAATTCTAAATGGAGCCGAGAGCCACAGAATTAAGAGAGAATCAATTAATAAATGAAAATTTCGAATGCGCCTTTAAATAGGCAACTTTTATAAAGCAACACTTAACCCATTAAATTTTCACAGTCAAGGATTTGTTTTCATTAAAATTTATTTAATGGAACTCGAATGTGGGCCAAATGACTGGGCCAACTACTTTTAAAATTCCAAATACGCAAAAGCTGCTATGTCCTGTTTATTTATTTGTAGAAACCAATAAATAAATTACTTCTAAAAAATATCTTAGCCTCTGGATGTACTATCGATTTATTTTATTAAAAAATGAGAAATTATTCTAATTATAAGTATGATACTTACCAAGAGCCGACCCCGTCGTTCACCTTGATGGTTTAAAAAGCGGCTGGTAAATGAAAAATTTTTGTTTAAAGATTTTAGTCTAACTTTAACATTGCACCAGACTAATGTAAAATTTAGTCTAACATTTACATTAGATCTGTATATATTGTGGTGTGAGTTTTTTGCTGGTGTGGTCGAGCGTGCGTTGGTCTGGTGTAAAGGAAGCACATCGATCCTCCGGATTGGCTGGAGATCCGGGGCTCGACTCTGGAGGACCAAGGGTCGCTTGATCCACCAGTAAAATAAACACTCACAAGAAATTATTTTATTAAAGGTTAATATTTTTTAATAATTGAATTCCACAAATATAAATATATTTGCCAGACACTTGGTGGCGGATTGATAACTAGAAAATATAGAAATGTAAATGTTAATTTGGGTTATTAATTTATTTCCTTAAATGTTTGATTCGGGTCTAAAGTTTTATTTTAAAACATTTCAACCTTAATCAAGGGTTATTAAATTCTGAATATGTAAAAACGTGAATTAAATAAATGTACGCTCAAGAAAACAGATGCCCGACTTGTTTTTTTTTTTGCTGCGATCGATTTTCATACATTAAAAAAAGTCACGATCTGCCAAAAAGTTCTTAATGCAATTTTTAAATAGAAAAGAAAAAAAGGAAAAAGATTATTTTAACAAAATAAAATTTTATAAACTAATAGAAGATCAAATAATTCATAATAAACAATTAATGAAAGTTCCCGTTTCTAATGAATTTTGAAAAAAAAAAAAAATTTACACAGTATAAAACTAAAGATATAATTTACAATTTCTAAAAGTCTCACTTGGCACTCGTGAAATAAAATTTTCTAACTATATTCAGTGGCGTGTCTAAGGGCAAAGTGGAATCCAGTATAATGGTACAAAATAATTATAAATATAATTTGTGATTTCAATTATTATTTTGAATAATACTGTGAATATTTTCGACTTTCTTGTTTACCTTTTGGCCACTTTTTACTTCCCTGATTAAGAAGACCTTCTTAAGCCCACGATCTGCTAAGGAAGAGGACATAATTTATTTTGCCTTCAGGTGAACAGCAACGACGAGAGCCTGAAGGAAATGGGCGTTTTAACGGGGCGATGGGACGGAGATTATTCCGATGGAACAGCGCCTGGAGCTTGGACAGGTTCCGTGCCTATTTTGGAGGAATATTATAATACTGGCAAGGAGGTGAAATATGGACAGTGTTGGGTGTTCGCCGGAGTCGTCACCACAAGTAATCAACTCCTTATATATTATATAAAAATGAATAATAGAAGTTTTCTTTTATATGATTGGAGTTGTTATCCAGCTAAAAAAGTTAATTTAAAATAAGACTCAACGAGTACTCGAGATTTTTAATTTCGTGAAGCTTCAGGTTTTTTCAGGTCAAACAATATTATTTTTTTTTTTAATTATGTTAATTAAAAAGATTTACAAACCAATTTTAAATTTTGATAGCAATACAGTCCATCGTTTTCATGTTTTGACCTTTTCTTGGTGGTTCAAAAACATATGTTTTCCATGATATGTAATAAAAGCGCACTATATCACAAACGCATATATATGTGAGAAAAAAAATTGTAAAGGAAATAGGGCACTTAATATTATGTTTGAGCCTGGAAAACACCAAGAAAGGGTCAAACCTCAGTGAAGAGGATAGGCAGTAATTACTATCGTACCTAAAATTGGTTTGTAAAACTTTCTAAATAATAAATATAATTTACACTTCACCAAAATAAATGATTGGAGTTTCTAAAAATATATAGTGACCTTTAGTCAGAACAAATGAAATCATTCTAAAAGAGAGTCAATTGTTAAAAATTTGCAATGTGGAAGGGAATTATCTTTGGCTTATCTGTTGTGGAAATAAAGGAATCTAAATTTTTTAATACCATTTTATTCCAGTTTGCAGAGCCCTGGGTCTCCCATCTCGCGTGGTGACGAATTTGGTGAGCGCACATGACGCTAATTCATCACTTACTGTCGATCGATATTTTGATGAGAATAATGAAGAGTTGGACTATGATCCTAATAACGATTGGTATGATAAAGATTCGATTTGGAACTACCACGTTTGGAACGATGTCTGGATGATGAGACCGGATCTTCCCAGGGGATACGGGGGATGGCAGGCTATTGATGCCACTCCTCAGGAGACCAGCGACGGTAGGCAATCAATGACTATATAAATCGATTAGTCTTCATTAGAAATTTAACACTATGTTTAAATATCTACTTGGCAATTAGAATCAATTTTATTTAATGGATCTTAAGAAATAAAAAACTTTTCTTTGAAGTTCTATTCTAGGATTTTCACTCAATCCGGAATAACAAGTAGTAATAGAATCGTTTCGGTTAGGGTTAATTTTAAAGTGAATCAAACCGGAACGAACTGATCTTTACCGAGCCGAAGGGAACTGAGATTAGACCTCCAAACCAAACAGTGAGAGAACTATTTGGCATTTGATGATAAAAAAATACTTCAAAAATGTTATAATAGCCTAAAAGATGTAAATATTTTCTCTTATCTGATCATGGAGTGGATTAACAATCTCTTTTGGATACTTTAAAATTTGATTAAATTAAATAAACAAAATAAATATATGAATAAAGTAAGAAAAATGATAGTTTGCATATAGGGGCAAAAGGTTTCAGGGTATCGAACTCAGGATTTCAGGCCTATTTATTGAATTTCAAGTGAAAACTCTTGATCTATCATTGAATAAAGTAAGATATTTTTTATTAAAAAGGTAAAATATATTTTCTCTTTTCTCTGAAGAGAATTCATTTTCTTTTTAAGTTAGTATCATTTACAAATATGAAGTTTCGTTTAAAATGATTCACCTTGTAGAGTTGTTAAAAAGACAGGGAGAAAATAAAGAGCAGAGAGACAAACAATTTAGAAAAATATCTCGTATGACTTGAAATGGTGGGTGAAAATTATGCAAAAAGATATGAAAATAAGCTGGCGTAGCCACCACAAAACTGTCACTTTTCGATAGGAGTTGCATTAGCCTGATAGATACTTAGGAATGTTATTTTATTATATTGTTAGAAATAGTAATTTTTGTTAAAATAAACCTCAATCGAATGCTTATTTTGCAATTATAGTCCTAGAGATAGGTCATTTCTCGGTCCCAAAAATGAACAAAAAAAAAATACTTTACTAAATAACTATACAAGCAAGGAAGATGCTCTATAATTAATTTGATTTTAGTACATTTTTTCCTTCAAACAAATATATTAAAATAAAATCATAAAACTTTTTTTAATGTAATTTGAAATGAGATATTGTCCTTTTAAGTGGAATTGATTTATCGCACAATATCCATTAATTATGAAATTATATCTATCTGGTTATCGGCTAATAAAAAAATTTGTTTTATAAAATTTATTGTTAAATGAGTATTCCATCTCGTTCAGTAGATTGAATTGTTCGACCTCTAATCTAGAAAGCCTGGTTTCAATTCGTGGTTAGAGAGAGCAGAAATGCATAAAATCTATTTCCATTATCATCCCTCATCTTTCCAATAATTATCATAATTATGTTCATTTTGAAGAAGAACATTATAAAATAATTGAAGTGGTTACCAGGCCATCACATTAGTGTCTATCTAAAGAGTATTTCTTTGGAAGAAAAGAATATGGAATTATCATAAAAAAAATGTAAATAATTTGCAGGGAGGGACTGAGCTTATCTATTAATAAGTAAAATTAATTAATCCCTTGATTAAAAGAAAAATAATATTTTGAAAAAAATATTTAAAATAATTGAGAATATCTGATATACCAATATGTTTTCATTATAAAAACAAATTGCTTTTACTTTTTGATATTCCCTCAACTTTATATTATTTTTTAATGCAAAAAAAAGTTTTTATAATATACCTTTATAATAAATTTCATTATTGATCAAAGTTCAGTTACTTATACTAGAAAGAGATGGGAAAAATATTAAAGGGGAAAAAATCTTCTAAAGATAAAATATATAATTTTTATCCCCAAATTGAGTATAAATGATTAATGGCCTCCATTTAGCTAAGAGTAATTTAATTAAATTTGAATTTAATGACAGTTCTAATTTAATTAGGCCTACCTTATTTTTGGTTGCAAAAAATAAATGGACATATTAAATGTCTAAAGCAATTTTATTTAATCGCGTTATTTTAAGAATGTGATTTTTACAGAGATATCTTGACAAATTACAAATGTAAATATAAAACATATTAAGTTATATCACTAAACTAATTTCCTATATGAGATTCCGTGAAAATTGAAAAATACAACTTTAGAACTTAGGCCAGAATAGACTTTTTGAGATTCTATATTTTGTTTTGATATGTGGACCGAAATTCATGAAATTTGACAGGAAGATTTCCTTATATGAGACAATGATGGTATTAATTAAATTTTTGAAACTATAGGTCAAGTGGTTGAGTAAAAAGAGGGGATATTAGATTATCTTAGGAAAGAAAAGTTTTAAGTAAAATGTACTGTGGAGTACTTTCATATTTTACAAACATTTGATTAAACTGGAGTTTTTTGCAAGGATATGATATAAAAAATGCGCATTCTTTTATTAAAATATTTTTATTTACGCTTAGAGTTTTGCTCATCAACCAATGCGGTCAAACTTTTTGTCAGCAAGATTTTAAACTGATTGTACGCTGAAAAAAGACCGTACGAAAACGGAATCGCTTTCGAAACGTCGTCATGAAAGCGTAAATAAATATTTTAATAAAAGGGCCAGGGATTTTTTATATCATACCCTTTAAGATTTCCTCCTGCACTTCTTTTGCAGAAAAAGTCAGATCGAAATATTAGGCCATCTCTGAGAAATAAATAAATTGATTGAGATATCAAACGATCTGAGACTAATTCAGGCAGCGGCGTAGCAAATTAAAAAATTATGGGAGGGAGGCCTCAATTTTTTAGTCTGTATATATTGTAGTCTATAGATGTAGAGAAAAGGAAGACAAAGAGAGATAGTTATAAACCAAAAGTTTTTAATTTTTTTCATTAAATTAAAGGAATTATTAAGATGGCTGAAAATAATTAACATTTTTAATTTATAAAGTTTTATAGAAGACCACTGGAGGGGGAGCTCCAAGTTCAGGATTGTGACAGACACAAACACGAATGCAAAACTGCATTCTCTCTGTTGCGGAGGAAAAAGCAGTTAATTTTGTTTTTATAATAAATTGAGAAGTCATATTAAAAAAAAAAAATTTGAAAATCTTTTAATCTTTAATTTCAAAAAATAAACAATTAATTGATTACTCTAGAACCAAGGAGATGGTTAATTATAATGAATAAAAGATCTGGACTCTAGTAATAGTTTTTTTTTTTAAGTAAATCTCAATATTATTAAGCTAATGTTTCTCATACATTAAGTTTAAAATTTAATAGAATCAAATAATAAATATTGAAATTATGCTTTGTTTCAACTAAGTTTGTCCTTGGAATTTCCCCCACTAGTACAATATGCACCAACAAAATATGCAGCAACCATTTTAACTCCAACAGGGTTGATTTAATTTCGTTCACATATTAACTGAACAACAGTTTTTTATTAATTAGTGGTTGGCTATATAACTTAAATGCCATTCTCAAAACCAAAATTATTATATTAAATTCTTCACTCCTAGCGAAAAAAATGAAACTTTATATTAATATACTCTATTATCTCTATTAAAAACAATAAAATACTATCACCAACCATACTATCATATTTCTCAAATTATGTTGAGACAATGAACCAAAAATCTATATCTATACTAGTATATAAAAGACAAGTCTGTCTGTCTCTCTCTCTCTCTGTCAGTAACGCAGAGACTCCGAAATTACTGGCGGATTTTCGTAGGGTTATTTCCAATGTGTGATGAATTCAGATTAGGGGTAGAGAACTCCACTTTTTAGGAGGGGATTTCATTTTAGTAATAAACTGAATATCTCCGAGAAATATGGGCGAATATTCATGAAATTTCTTTCATTGTGTAGAGAATTTTACAGAACAGGTTGAGGGTTATACGCAATTCAGATTAAGAGTAGAGAACCCCTTTTTATAGGTGGAAATCATTATTTGGTTTGGAACGTGATAATTTGGGCGCCTGTAGATTGATTTTGATTAGATTTTTGAAGAGGCTTCCCAGGGGTATAAATAAATGAAAAATAACATTTAACACTTTACGAGATGTAAGTAACAAATGTTTGAAACGAGTGAACGTGAGTCGCGTCGTGATTTACTTGCAATAACTTTTAAAATATTTCTTTGTTGTTAGACTGGGAAATTTCAATTACGATCAGAATAATGACAAGAAAATAACACTTGAAAAATTAATAAAGAGACAACCAATTACTTAAAATTTTTTGACCACCTTAGTATATCTATGGACCCGGATTCTTTTTATTATAAAAAGCGAAAAAAAAGATAGGCAAAAAACTTTCTGCAGGGGGTGCATGGCCTTCGTCAGGTTGCGCAGCTAGTCAATATATAATTATTTATATTTGCTATATAGGCCTATTGGTTTTCATCTGATTAGAATTCAAAAAGTAATATACCAAATGTGTTTCAAAGTTAATATATATGATATATTACCTCAATGTACAATGTACAACAGACCAGATTCAAAGCTAACAGGGACCTTTATCACCTTTATGAAATGTGATATACTCTTTAAATCATAATTTCGTTAATTTTTGAATTCTCATATCAAAAGATGAAAAGCATAATTTATATAAATGATCACTTTGTGTGTTCATATTGTCTTTGTGGCTTTCATTTTCACTAGCGGTTTGACCGATTTTGATAGAATTTTGTGTGATGATCAGTAGCTAGGTCATCTAAGTTTGTGGAAATTTGCTCTGGAATTGAATGATAGAATGCTATTAAAGAATTCAATAACTAGGATATCCCCTTTCCCCCAAATCAAGTCCAATTGCAAAAAAAATTGTTAGAAAAAAGTTCACTGTTTCCGGAGAAAAATGTGAAAATTTTGCAACCTGCCCCAGGCAGAAATCGTTTGCCACGCCAGTGCAGTCAAAAACTATTAGGTAAAACCAGGGGTGGAAATTTTGGAAACATTTTAACATTAGTCGATTAATTTTAGAAATTTTTATGGGTTAAAAAATCTTAAATCTATATTTTGATGTTAATTGGTCTATTGAAAAGGAACTCGCCACAAGTAAATACAGTCCCATGGGTTTCAGAAATTAGTGAGTGGGTTCTGGAAGATCGGCAACCCAAATGACCAACTCATTTTTCGATTAATTGCTTCAGAGCTTCTCTAAAGCCGAGCACGCTTATTCGGTTTCTAGGAAGATTAGTAACTACGCATGCGCTGCCCGCTCTAGAGAAGCTCTGAAGCAATTAATCGAAAAATGAGTTGGTCATTTGGGTTGTCTATCTTTCAGCAATCATATACGAACTTATATACAGACACCAACTTGAAAATAATCTAATGACCATAATTCGTGTTCACCAATTTATTTTATTATAACAAGTCTATGTCAAATTTTGTATAATTAAATTACTTTCCTCTTCATATGAGTCTGTCAGAAAAAATTAGAATCCCTCGCTCCGAAGAAATTAATAATTTGCCTTTAATAGTAAAGAGGTCAGTGATGTTTTTCTTTCGAAAGATGTTCTCTTTCAAACAAAAATCTTTTCGATATGCGATATCCTTTCCTCAATATAAAAGTTGCTACTTAAATACATGCGATAAATGAATCGATTGTATATAGTGAGTTTTTCCTCTCGCAGAGTCAATTTATTATTTTATTAAAATAAGTCAAAATCTAAACAATATTAAGAAATTTTTTCTAGAAGCAACGACCAAATGCGCCTTTTGCGAGGATGATTGAATATTAAACAAAAATAAAAAGTTTTTCTCTATACAGACTTTTATATGCACTTGGAAATAACTTTTAGAATAAATTTGTTGGATATAATAAAAAGAGGATGTCATCAGAGCATCCATCTTGAGTTGTGTTTTAATTAATAAGTTTAAAGCAGAAAAATTAGAAACAGTTTTTTTTTTTTTTTAATTTTGAAGAGAAAGTAAAACGACTTGAAAATATAATTAAATCAATTAGAGATATAAGAAATTAGATGGTTAAAAAAATGCTGAATAATGTTGAGTAGGATTAGAAGAAAAGGAGTAGTGAGGGGCATACATGAACTTTCATGAGGCTCTGTTCAACGGGGAAGTAAAAGGGAGGCTAAGGCGTAGTGCAGGTAGCTTGTGAGGCTCTTGCACCACTTTTATGGAGTGGAATAGTTTAGTTTCGTTGGACTCTTTTTTGTTTAAATAAAATAGCTATGTGGAATTTATTGAAAAATAGAATAAAATGCATCTATGGTTATTTTTATATATTAATACTTATTTTTTCTCAGTTGACTTACGATCGGATAAATTAGAAAAAAGAAATTAATTTTTAAGAATGCAAAGGTGAGTTGGGGCAAGTGCCTAACTTTGAAAAAAAAATTATCTCATTAATAATTTCAAATATCACAATCAATCTTAAATAAAGATTTACAGATAATAAATTGAAAATAAAAAAATAAAAGAGGGGAGTATAAATGGAAATTTTTAATTCAATCCTTTAAAAGGCTGTCTACCTTATTCATCAAATAAATCTCTGAATTAAAGCGTTTGCACGATAGGATCGTTAATGAAATAACTTTAGAGACTATTCGAACGTTTTGATAAATTATACAATCGTACGAAAACTATATATCTGAAGCATTATTGGTCCCAATCAATTTCCAAAGCCACTAATGATCGTTTCTAAAGCCGATTATATAAAGAGAATTTTGATGAAAGCCAAAGTTATTGCACTAACGTTAATAGATTTAGTAATGACCAATTAAAAGCTAGCTATGTCGTTTGTGATTAGATCATAAAAGAAACGGAGAGATGGTTAAAAACAAAACAAAACAAAACAAATTTGGTGAGCAGTGAAGGGGAATTTAATCATTTGGTTTGTGCATTAATTCACAGGTCTCTATCAGTGTGGACCTGCGTCCCTTGAGGCTATCAAGTGCGGTGCTGTAGGCTTCAATTACGACGTAAGCTTCATGCTCGCTTCTGTCAACGCAGACTTGATTCGCTGGAAAGAGGACCCCAAGTACGACTTGGGATTTAGCAAAATCGATTGTAATACTTACCAGTAAGTGTACACAAGAGTTCTAATAAGATGAAGAAATAGGTGCGATAACTCCAAGATTAAAGATAAAAAAAGGACAGTAGTTTTTATTAAGAAAATATCAATAGCATCTTTATACTAAGAAAAAGCAAAGTTTAATATAAAAAACATGTTCAAAAATTACGCGCTATTTTTCGGTATTAATGATGGAAAAATAATTTTTAATTAAATAAAAAAAGAGCAGAAAATACTATAAATGAAACAATTAAACATGTTAAGTAGTTCAATGAATATATTAATTTATAAATACCATTCTAGGCCCATATGCAAAGAAACGCAATAAAGACATTACTACAAAATAAAGTATTACTAGTAAAGTCTATCATATTGAAAGAGAGTTATAAGGATTTCACAAATGATCAGCATTCTTGTAAGACCCCTGGGAAAAAGTCCATTTAGTCATTCACATGGCGACGACGAGTTGCCGATCATTTGTATGTCAACCTCACTCTCTCCCGTTAGGCTGGGACGCCTTGTTCATCCACTCGGTTGTATCTAACTTTGAATGCCGACCCCGAACCAAGAGAAGAAATAGAAGAGGTACTGATCATGGTTTAGGCCAATTAACGATTAGAGCTTTATGGGGTTCTAGGGTCGATTAGTCCTTGATAAATATTCAGGCCTCAATAGTTAGTCAAAAATTTTGTTCCTTTTTTTTAGCTACAAATTTTTTCCCGTCCGGACGCTGTAAAAAGTTTATGACTTTATACAACATTTGGAGCACAGAGCTTGAATTTCTACCCTCCCTTCTGTTAAATTTTCTCCAAAATAAGGTAGCCTAAAGGATATGCCGACTAATCGCCAACTATGAATTAGTGAAATAGGAACAGATAGTTGGCTTATCCAATCAGCAATAATCAATACATCTCGGTTAATTTTATAATGATGCAAACAATATCGGGAAACATAATAGTTAATCCTAAGAGCTATCCTACTTTTTATTATAAACAATTAAGCATGTATAATTGTCTTGCTCATCGTGAAATTTCGCAAATTAAAGGACTTGAAGGTTTCCAGTGACGCAGTGTGGATATTTTAACTAATAGAATTAGGTCCAGAAAAGTTATCTCTTTATTTATTTTGCCCACAAATTGGCGCCAGGCTATACAACACTCTAAATAATAAAAAGCAAGCATTTACATTCACTTGGATAAACCAGATGACAAATTTTTCGTGGCTATAATTTAAAAAAGGGATGGCAGGGTTAGCAGGGGAATTAATTTGAATGCTCAGTGATGGGTATCTTCAACCCCATCCCCTCCACCTCATCCCCTACAAGAGAGATTATGTACCACATCTGGTTTCAATATCCTGTTTAGTCATCAGATACATGCAATGTATATTATTCAATGGCCAAGCAGTAGATTTCCATCTTACTAGTTGACTTTTAAAAGGAATTTTTGTTTTACTATTTACTAACAAGAACTTTGCAAGAGTCAAAGGAAAATTTGTTCCTTTAATCTTAATACAAAACATGAACGAGAGAAAATATAATATCGTATATAAAAAATCATTTTATAGGCAATATTATATGGGGAGAGGAATAAGTATTTTTTTAGTCCCAAAAGTATTTTAGAAACTTTGTACTGGGCGCCATCTCTAATTCTTATAAAATTTCAGTGAAGGAGGCTTTTTAGCTTCTCCTTTTATTTGGTTTGGCATAATTGCAATGCAAACATTTGCCCAGTAGAGGCCTACATGTTTTTATTAATGTCCTATATATAAATATAGATATAATATTCGTGCCTCTTTCTCTTTTGTTTCAACATTTTAAATTGAATTTTTAAATCAATTTTTGAGTGAAGAAAAACATATAGAGGGAAAAAATTTATTATACTTTATATATCTGATAGGATGTCAAAGGTTAAAGAAAATTGAAAAAAATAGCATAGAAAATGTTTTTTTTCCCCAAAATAAACAAGTATAAAGTTCTTGTTCTTTAGAAGTAAAGCTCTTACTTCATGCTCTATGGGCCAATGGTTCGCTTCCCGTCCTGAGCGATAACATTTATTTAAATTATATTGACTACTGTGTAATTTATTGAAATAAATATGGATTGAGTCTAAATGCCCTTGGATGCAGAAATAGTTTTTAAAAAAATAAAATAAATATATTTTAATTTGGATGGCAACATTTATATATTGTAATAAACAATAGCGTTAAAAACAAATGTGATAAAGGGTGTAACATATTAATAAGGCAATTTTTAAATTAAAAAACTTTGATTTTTTAAAGAAACCAAGTGAGCTCAGAGGGCGGGTCTCCCTGGTTGAGTGAATAAGCAGCCGAAGGAGCTACGCAGCTAGTAATAAATTAAATCTAACAAATTATTATTTTGCTAAGTAGTAAAAAAAGGATTAAAGTTTCGAAATTTAAAATGTTTGCCCCAAGTGACACAAAGTTCAGCCCCGTCCTCGCTTTGATTTTTCTATTTAAAAGCAGTTCGTTATTTTTATATCGCTCATAATTTATCGGGGATCGATCATCCGGGCTTTAGCGAACGCCCCTCAGGGCCCACAACTCAAAATCGGCCTTAGGGCCTCTCAAATCTGTCACACGTGTAAAAATAATAGTCTAAAATTGTATAATCATATTATGGAATATGTTCTCTATTCTTTTGGAAGAAAAAATTTAACAAAAGATTTGAAGAAAATATTTTAAAAAGAGATTGTCCTAAGTTATATTAGCTTTTAAAGAATTATTTAAAATGTTAGTATTTAGAATAAAATTTTAATGTTTTCGGGATTTATATCATTTTGAAAATAACGAATAATTAGATACATTATATAAAATTTGTTTTTATTTTAGTGATCTAAAGTGATTATAACTGGGCAGATTAATTATGTAAGAGTTCGGAGAATAGAAAATCAGCCGCTATTCTCAGGTCACTATACACCACTTTATTCAGCAAATATTTCGGCCAGCATTACCTCAGCCATCCCCAGTGCCATAATGTTTTGTTTTTTGTTTTGTTTTTTTAATATTTTTTAAAATTTTAAAGACAATACAAAGAGTGATTTGAATTTATAGATAAATTTGAGATAATTTTCTTGAATTTTGTCGTAAAATATTTCATTATTGCATTATCCTCCTCCAAATTTTGGTCGTTTTATTTAAAATTGTTAATTAACTTTGAATGAAGTTAATACGGCCAGTAGAAAAGTGGATATTTGTGGGTTCCAAAGTATGTAAAATTTTCCCTCCTTTTTGCGTGTTTTTAGAGAGGATATCAGCTGAGAGCCGACCGGCATTGACCTAAATTACTTCCCTATAAACACCCACACACTAACACAAACGCAGAGGAATTGCCAAAGAAAAAAATTTACAACCATTTGTCATAAAAGAATAAAATTCACCTTAAGACTAAAGCTATGGGATTGAAATTCAAATAAAAGAGAATGACTATTATGAGGGCCCTGGGGTTCATTGATATTTCATCTGTTAATTTAAAAATTTCCTCTATTCCTTTAACATTATATTATATATAATTATATATTTCTCTTAATCTTCGAATCACATTTAATTATTTGTTCAAAATAAATTCCACAATACAAAAATTTTAATTTAAAAAAAATGCACAATTAGGATCAATTTAAAGAATCTAATTCTTTTAATTACCAATTACCATAGAAATTACTAATTTTGGGCTAATTATCATATAAAGATTAAATATTAACGTTCCTCCGAATTTCTTTCATACTTATATTAAATCATAAAGAAAATTAAAAAATAAATAAATAAATAAATTGAAAATGTATAATTATATACAATTAGTTTCAAATAGGCAACCAGTTTAAAACGGAGGATTTTTCAGAATAATAAATTTCCTTTGTTAATAAAAAAATAAAAATATTTTTAATTGAAGTATGGAATATTCTTGAGTCGTTATATTGAATGATATGAAAAAATTCTGCTACCATGGGAATCGAACCAGGATCTTTTTTATTAATTTAGAAATGCAAAGATCCAGACTTCGATTCTTAAGAGAGCAGAATTTTTCAAAAAAGATTGTTTCCAAATGAGAGTAAATATGGTTTTTAATATCAAATTGTGGTGACTTTTTGTCCAGTATCGGCCGAGTGATTTACACTAAAGCTCCATTTATATTTGACCCAAATGGCGACAAGGACTGTGAGGACATCACTTTACAGTACAAGGCCCAGGAAGGTACTAAAGCAGAACGCCTTACTCTCTTCAACGGCATCAGTGGTACCACAAGAGCCAAACAATTTTACATGCTTCCGGAGCCCTCTGCCCAAGAAATCGAATTCAAACTCGTCGACATTGACCGGGTGAACATCGGCGACCCGTTCAGCATCACTGTCAATATTAAGGTCATTTTCCAGAAAATATACAACTCGTTCCAAGTAATCTTTAAAGTTAAATTTATAGAGGCTCTACTAGCTATAATTCAAAAATTGTTATAGCTAAGAGCTTAGCAAGTCACTTGCATGGCTTTCCTAGGAGGTGTTTTATAAGGAAAACTTTTCCTTTCTTGAGAAAAAATCTCTTCTTCATAAATCATCCACATAAATAAATTTATTAAAATTTCCTCCACATTTTTATCATTATTTTTAAGTTTACTGAGATAAAGATTTTTATAATTAAATCTCTTAAAATGAATATAAAAAGTTAATTCTTTATCAGATATATAAAGAGAAGAAAATAAGTATAAGGACTTCTCTGAAATATCATAAAAAAGAACGGGAAACATATGTGAAATTAATAAAATTAAATAAAATGGTTGAATTAAAAAAAAAGATTTGCATTATGGGTTTCCGCAGGAAGGGGAGAGTGACAACTTTCCATCCCTGCTTGACAATCAATGAACATACAGTACTTTTAATATTGTAAAAAACGGGCATTTACAAGAGCTAAACAGTACATTATTTTATAGTTTTTTTGGATACGTCAACAATTTGTATTAGTACAATTGAGATTCACAAAATGATTTTTTTAAATAAATAAATAAAAATAAAAACAATACTTTAGGATATAAATTTTGAATATAGCCAACCTTTTTTTTTTTTCAATTTAATATAAATTTTTCTAAAATTTATGATTCCTATTTTTGTTTTGTTTTAGAATTTGACCAACGTGGAAAAGAGAGTGCAAGCTGTTCTTTCCTCTGCAAGTGTTTATTATACTGGGAATAAGGCACATGTGATAAAAAAGGCAACTGGAGACTTTAAGATAGCGCCTGCTGCTAGTGAGTAAACTTTGTATTTAATAAAAAAAAAGTAAATTGAATAAATAATTTCAATTTGTTTTATATTCATATTATACCATAATAATTAAAATTATCAGTGGTCTATTTGATAACTAATTATTTTTTAATTTGTTTAATTTATAGAGAAAGTTCATTATATAGGTGTTTTTCTTATAAGTCTCCAATATGAAACTCGAAAATGAATCACCTTGTTTACCAACATATATGAACGTCGTTCTTAGTACCTCTTAAACACTTTTAATCGTGTGACATGTTCCGCCGTTTCTTGTTTCATTATTCGCCCCCTCCTAATTAAATTTCAAACCTCCCACTTTTGTAGCATATCCTGTCTTCTGCCATGTTCTAATTAATAGCAATTCAGAAATTTTTATCTTTATTAATTAATAAACAAACAACTCATCAGTCTCAGAGCAACTTGCCATAAACAGATATTTCTTTCTTTAAAAAAATTCTTTTGTTATTTATTAACGCAGAGAAATTTAACAACTTTGATATCAGGAAGTTCAATAAAACATATTTAATAAAAGAAAAATGTGAATAAAGGATTTTTTACTTTTATCTTAAATATAATATTATGTCTCTTTTCTTTTTTAATTTTCTTTTATTTTACTAAATTTTATAAAAAATTTTATTTATCTTTGTGGATTCGATATGAAAAATGCCTATTATTACATCTTAAATCTCGTCTCTCTTGTCTTAAGACCAAAGAACTCGGGAAATAATTAATTTTTTTTTTTAAATATCTCTAAAACAAGAGAAGTTTTTTAAGAGAGAATAAAAAAAGATCTATTGTTCTCTTGACACCATCAGTCAGCATTTAGATAAAAAAAAGAACGATGTGAAGAAGGAAATATTTTTTAGTAATAATTTGTAGAGAAAAGTTGAAATTTGTTATATTCTATTGAAAAATAATATTTATAAATAAAAAAAAAAATTGATAAAGTTGGGCCGAAAGTCCTAATACATTGGGTTTTTTTCTCCTAAAATAAAAGAAAATTTAAATATCTAAATACAATAGCTATATGTAAAATGGCTTTAGGGGCTCAATAGTAAAAAAATAAGGATCGTGCCAAATTCATCATTTCTTAATAGTGGCAAACGGAGAATGTTGAAAAAATACTATTTATCCATATAAAAAAATACAAGGGAGGGAGGGGGGGGTAGGCAAAGAGAAAGCATCGTCCGTCGCTTGGGATTGAAAGGGAAGGGGGGCTGAAAAAAGAAATCTGGTGAGCACGAGGCCTCCTGCCCCCCCCTCCCCATCCTGAATGAGGGGGACGAGAGACAAGCGAGAGGTCCTTTGGGAGGGGGCGCTGCAGCTCTTCCTAACAGTTTATTTCTACGAATCAAATCAATATTTTTCATTTAAATACTCAATATTTCCTAAAACATACACTATAAATCCCATCATATATATACGAGCAAAAAAAGACCGAACTGCTAAGGCGGAAAATTGAAACATTTTTTATGTTCCTGGAGTACTTCTAATATCTTATAATTGTTAAAACTATTTAAAAACATTTTGTTATATATTTAATATCGAAATAGTAACAAAGAGATTATTTTTCAACATTGATAATCCATTTGCTAAATATTTGTGCTAACTATGATTAGCCCTAGTAAACAAACTTTTATCAAAAATATTATTATATACTTCTTTGCGGGTAAATAAGTTTTAACTCTCATGTGTTAGAATAACTTTCTTGGGATTTACTGAGGTGGATTACCACTTCGTTCCCAGGAGGAGCCAAATGAAAGAGTTCAAATCATGGACGCTCAATGAATGGGGGAGGGATAAAGTGCATATTTAAAAAAAAATAAATTTTGGTTAAATAGAAATTCATTAAATTTGACAACTTGATTAATGACTTTCTATAAAATCTACCTTATTGTTATTAATTTTTCCATGCGTAGAGTTTAATGGATGCCCTTTACGGAGGTTGTTGGACTCAGAAAAAGAAGTATCTAAAGAAAAAGTTAAAAATTTCTTCTTATCTAACATATGTCACTCTCTTTTCTTGCATACTTATTCTTCCCATTATTTAGGAAAGTATTTAGGTGACCAATTATTTTTTGTGCAAAAAGATCCGCGTGGAATTTCACTGGGGATGTGACAAACCAAAAAATTAAAAGTAAAAGATATGCGCATACAGGGAACTTCTCCGTTCATCGCAATTCTTTTTACTTTCTCTTATTTCTTATACGATATAATTCGATAATGAATTTAAATTAAATTATGTTTATTTATATTTAATAACCGAGAAGTTCTTTTAGAGTACTGTTTTTCAAAGAAATATATTCCATGAGAAAGCAGTACAAAGGAGTACGGTCGGTCACCTTAAAAGTTTAGCTGAAAGTGAAACGGCTCACCGCACAAAGGAAGATGCCACTTAATACATTTAAGACACTAATATTTTTAAAGATGAATTCTGAAACAATTGAAAAATAAATTTAGTTAATTTCAACATCAGCCGTCTGGATTTTTTTTAAAGGGAGGAAGGGGGTGACAAAGTAGATTTGTTAATATAAACTTAAAAATTTCATGTTTGTTGTTTTTGAATATCAAATAATAAAAAATTATTTTCAGAAATATATTTTCTACCTCTGAATTGTTAATTTATTAAAAGATATTTTTGATCAAAATCATATATTCGTAGAATATTTAGCTATATTCGAGAATTTTACTCTAGATATAGAAATTCATCATATCTTGTTGAAGTAGATTATAATTAATACTCGGGGATGTTGGTGTCTGCTCTGCCCTTTTATCCCTGGTTACAGTAATAATCCGATTACTGAGAAATCCATCAAATTTACCGGAGTATATTTTAAATTGGAAAGATGATCTAATTATATAGATGTGCTGGTAGAGTGAGATGGGGGGAGGAAAATCTTGCAAATGACAAAATAATAATTAAGATCTCAAATAAAATATTTTGTAGGTCTATAAAAATTTTCTAATTTAAAGTGTAAACCAGCTTTTTCATCTTGAGGAGCCCGACCCCAATCGACTGGTTCAAATTATCCAAAGAGGAGGCAGGAGGAGGGGGGGCAAACAAAGAATAAGATAACTATGACGCATAAAAAACAAGCGAAAGGGCAACAAGATCCCGTTAGGCAGAAACCCAACTCTGCTAAAAAAAAGTGAGAACGCCAAAAAAATCGATGTCGAGATGTTAACGGAAATACAGGTTTTGAGATCCCCTGAGTCTAAAAAAATGGATCTCGCAAAATGCTATGTCTGTGTGGGGGGGGGGGAGGTCTGTTTGTCTGTGAATAAGATTTCTCAAAAACGAAAAACATATGAGACTGAAACTTTATATTTAAACTAAATATTTTCGTTGCATGTGCCTTGAAGCCTTTCAAGTAAAAATCGGCCAAATGTCATAGTACTTTACTGATGTACTTTTTTAGTTTTTTGATTCTCACAAAATTGAATTCAAATTCATATATCAGTTACTTATTAGATGATCTTTGAAATGAATTAACCCTTACCCGTCTCAAAATTGTCTGGAGCTCACTTCATTCTCGAACATTTTTGGGTTTTTTGAGATTTTCTTTTAAACTACACTAACGATATTGATTAAATTGGCTGTACATATAATAAATTAGAAAATCTTTAAGATGTACAATAATTTTCCATCTCAAAATAGTGGGACCCTCAATTTAAAGGTTCCTCTCGGACGCTTGCATATGATGGCTACTACGCACCTTGCTTGTTTGATTGGGAATCTCATTAGCCTCTCTTCTAAACGATGGCGATGGTTTGTATCAGCATCATGGGCCAATGTGCCCGATGCAAAAAATCTGGTGTGACACCACTCAGCTTTTCTTACCTAGTTAAAAGAAAGTTGTGTGATATGCGTTTTCACTCCAGATTTTTTTGCATTTGTCCAAACTTTTTTTTGCGTTTTCTTTTTATTTACATTGTTTTTTGTAATTCTCCTTGACATTTATGGGTGGTTGGTTCCTCCGCCGCCCTTGAATGTTTAATATAAAAATCTCGACATCGAAATTTTTTGCGATCGCAAGAATTTCTTGATATACTATATATATATATATATATATAGGTAGTAGAAAGTAAAAAATGTATCATTGATAATAGAGAGGACTCCGAGTCGGTAGGATGGTCATTCTGCATAGAAGATCGGTGTTCACATCCCGGGCACGGGAGATTCTTTCATTAAATAAAAATATTTAATATAAACAAATCCTCTAGTAGTCCATGGATTAGAACATTAGATCCCATCACGAGGAGAGAGAGTTGCTGTGATACCATATGGAAGGGACGTAGAGAGAGTACCTCTCAATGATGCACTCTTCGCAAGGAGTGCTGAGAGACCCCTTAAAATAGGACATCCTCCCTAGAATAGAATTGCTTGAATGAAAGGGACCGGATGGAAATAGAAAGAGATAGTTAGATAGAAATGAATATCGTAGGAGGACTTATGATACTTAACGTAACTTCACGGAGTGCCGATAAATGGCTACGACCAGAGATCAACTGGGTGTGTTTTCCTGCAGGAAAGTAAATAAATGGATATCACTCCCAGAAGGTGGGTCTATACGGTCCAAATGAAACGTAATCAATAATAAGTAGACATATAAAACTTTTAAAAATTTTGTGAATTATTAGAAATAAAAATACTTAATACTTACTCTAAAGAAATATTAATAAAATTATATTTATATTTATTGGAAAAAAAGGAAAAAACCATTTATAAAAAAAAAATTCTATTATTTATATTCATATAAAAAGACTTGAAATATGCTGAATAACTCAATAGTCATTCGATAGGGTGAATGAATTTTAAAAAATTATTGACTCCTGTGTTAATTGATTATTATTTTTTTATCTATAGAGGAGCAGCTTCGATTGTCTGTAAAAGCGGATGAGTATTTGGACAAGCTTGTCGAGTACTGCCATATGAAAATCTATGCCATCGCTACAGCAATGGACACGAGACAAACCTGGGCAGATGAGGACGACTTTCAAATAATCAAACCGCCACTGGATATCAAGGTAATGAAAAATGGGGAGAGGGGAATGGGTAGATTTATTAGACACTTCCCCTAAATTTTCTTTTATTGCAACTCCTCAATTAAAATTATACTGATTTTAGAAAGGAATGTTATCAATTAATTAATTAAATGTTCTCACTTTGTGATTTATTCACAAAATATCGTACATCATACCAAGTATTTGAAATAGAAAATACAAAACACCCTTGAAATTGTATTTAAAATACAAAGTACATTTATTTTTTAAAAAGAAAATTTTTTTCGTTTTTATTAAAAAATACTTGAATAGATGTGATAATTTTAATTAAAACATTGAGTCATTGTTGTGTACATAATCTGTCATATATATATTCTGATTGTTGTGTCGATCTGTAATTTATTATTTTTTATAGTTGCTAGATAAGATAGATTTTTTTTTTATTTTACTGATCTCACCATTATAAAAAATGATAAATTCCATGTTGACAATATTCATAAAAGTCGGTAAATTAATTAAAAAAAAAAAAAGTATTTTGAGTATTTTCTTAAAGAATTCCAAAAGTATTTTAAATATGCCCAGCTCTGGATTTATTTGTATAAAATATAACGTTTCGGTAACTTATTCTGTTGCCTTCTTCAGATATAATTTAGATAGCTATAATTTTTGTTACTCGTTTCAGGTTAAAAATAAAATTCTTTGTGATTTGTCTCTAAATTATACCTGGATGTGATCGAAACATCGTATTCACAGTTTAACAGAAAAGGTTAATTGATTGACAATTGCCTCCAGAAGCACTTTTGTAAATATTTTAGATAAATTCATTAATTTAAAAAAGTTTCTATTATTTGTTTTTTACTAGCAAACCTAGTATATAAATATGTTTAAATTAATACAGCAACTTTGACGATAGATAATTTACAACTACCCTCAAATGAAACTGTTTTTTATTTATACAAAGACAGAATTTAATTTAAATTGTCAATGTATTTGTTTTTTCTTAATTAGATTCCAGGGCTGTTTTTTTTTTTTCTACCCATCTGACTGACCTATTTATTTATTTTCAGATAAAAAAGGAATTACGAGTAAATCAACCGACAACTGTTATTTTTGGATTTAAAAATCCACTAAAGAAGACTTTGACTCATTGTAAATTTAATTACCAAGGCTCAGGGTTGGCCAAAAACAAGACGCTTGAATACAGGTATATAAATAATAAAATATTAAAACTTTCCAGCTGAAAATATACATTTTCTGGCCAATTCAAGAGATTTTGGTTTACTCTTAACAATTTGTAATATCGCTGATAGCTGGGAAAGAATGGAGAGGAAGGATGAATTCGAGAACCTTAAATAATTTTTTTTAAATAAATTTATTTAATAAGTATGTGTAGGATTCACTAAGGTTGAGCATTTTCACGAGAACTTGTCATTGCCGTCCTTTGGAGGAGCCTAAAGAAAGTATCCTTCTTCGCGCAAGAAATATCTGACTATTTTATGAAGGTCCTAGGGCAATTTTTTGTATGAAACCTAAATAATATAAATTTGGCCATTTTGAGAGAGGGTTGCCTTCTGGGTATGTCCCTGTGCGTCATTACTCTAAACACCGATTATATTTATTTTTTTGCAGAGACGTCGCTCCTGAAGAAGTGGTTCGTCTTGAGCATAGATTCACTCCATTTAAAGAAGGTTCCCAACGTCTTGTTGCTACTTTCACGTCAAAAGAACTCGTGGACATCAGAGGGGTAGCTCAAGTCGAAGTTATTGAATAGTTCAAAAAAAAAAAATTTAATCTCTTTCTTTATTTATTATTTCACATCTCCTCCCTTGGTGAGCTCTTCTACTATTTTCTTTAATTAAAAACTTAGAAGTATTTTATGTTTGGTGAAAATAAATTTTTTTTAAAGTCAACAAAGATTTAATGAGTGACATGTGGAGCCGATTGTAAAATAAGTTTTTTCCTTTTCCTAATTACTTTTATTATTCGGAAAAAACTTAATTTAAAAAAAAATTTTATCATTAGAGTGCCGTTTCGGAGCGAGTCAATTATTATCTAAAGTTGATAATACTTTTAGATAAAAGCTTATAAATAAAATTTTGGTTGAATCCGTTAAGGCAATTGGCCGCAATCGTTATTAAGATTCATCCAAACAGACGAGATTGTCACAAGGATTTTTTAGGATTCAATTCGTTAAGATCAAGATTTCCAAAAAACATTAAAATCAAACTTTCCTATACAGAAGCCTTGAGGAGTAAATAAAAATATTGGGACTGACTGGAAAAATATTATGAGCTTGAAATGTCCCTAAAAGCTTAAAAAAAAAAAAACAAGGCAAAATTTCGAGACCTCTACTTAGAGAACCCTGAATCAACAAAAGGGGTAGGTAGAAAAATTTCGATAAGATCGGAAATTAAAATTTTTTGTTCTAAAAGAAGCCTCCAATAGGACGAATAAGTCAACTTGTATATTAAATCTGCTAATGATAAGATGACCATCTATTTTTTGTGCAAAAAGAGAATGGATGGAATTTCACTAGAGATGATCATAAATTTAATAATATAACTATTATTAAAATTATTAGAAAAGACATGCGCTTATAGGAATGAAATCTTTCCCTCTGTTTCAATTCTATGTTCTTATAAGGTGTAAAATTTGATGACGCATTTAAAATTTATATATATTTAATAATATAATATTTTAATAACCGAGAAGTTTGATTTTTATAATAGATGTCCCTGCGCAAATTAGGATTAGATTAGAAATGCCATGAAATATAAGAACAAAATTACAAATTTGGTTTAGTATAGCAATGGGAGTTGGGTTAGTATCCCTCCCCTCCGCCTAAATAGGTATTCTTTAATAATTTGAGCAATAATCAATGGTGATTTTTTGGGCAGTGAGACACTAGCACCAACTTTTCATATTTAACACTATATTCTAATTCTGTCATCTTTTTTATGGTGAATTTAATAATTGATTCGCAAAATGTCGTCGGGTGTAGAGTACGGTATTTCAAAAAGCCGTGCAAAAGTCCCCAAAAGGAGTACGGGTGGTCACATTAGCAAACGGGCTTCAGACAACGTTTTGGTTTAAAAAAGAAAATCAAGTAAACTGGGTTTTATTTATTTATTTTACTAAAGTCAGAAGTTAAAAATATGAAAATCAAATCAAATTTTTTTAGGGGAAATAATTAAAAGCCACCTTGCAGTATTTAATTTCTATATTAACATCTATGAATATTATTTATGAATTAATAATTTCGGAAATGTTGAGCATTTTAAAAAAGATACCAAGGGTTTCAAATATTTCAGTAAACACTAAATTTCCGATCAGTCATTAAAAAAATTTAAATATCTATTTTAAATTTCTTAAAAAAGGAAAGTTAAATAAAATTATGACAAAATGTAAAAATTAAACGATTTTTTAAAATAATTAGTGTCGATTGACATATTTAAATAATTATTAATAGGGGGCATTTTAAATTATAAGCTGAGTGTTTATTTAAACGAAATAATAATTTATATAAGCACATGAGTATAAAGTCAAAAGCCTTTTATTAATAATAAAGTTTATGATTAAACTTTCTTGGCAAAATTTTCTTTTATGAGTTGTTAAGGGGGGAATAGAAATTTAGAGATTTTTATGATTTTAAGTTTTATAGATATATTAATAGTATCATCAGAGGTTTGGACAAGCTCTATATATTAACCGTTTAAAATTTTATTAGGTGACCAACATAAAACAAAAAATTGAAAATTTTATAATATGTAACATACTGGGAAATTATATATATTTGTGTTTTATAATATGTCCAAATGAAATTTTTTCTTCAGTGGTATTTAAAATGGGAAAGGAAATTTTTCAAAAATTTTAAACTATATTTTTCTGGTTTAAGGAAGAAATCTTATAAATTTTATCTTTTATATTGAGCCCCACACAGTTTCTTTTTCTTTTTTTACTTTCTCTTACCTATATATGTAATATATAGTGAGAAAGTATTGCGATCGTGTAAAAAATCGATGTCGAGATTTTTTCTTTTAATTCTGTCTTTGTTTTAAATTAAAATTAATATAAGAAAAATATTGATATTAATGAAAATGAGGCCATGTTTCAAAAAGGAAATTTTTCTGAATCGAACGATATACCAAACATTAAAAAAATCATTATTGTAGAGCAATGAATTTATTCAAAATTTTTTATTGTATAACGTTTTGTAGGAGGCGCCTGTGTTTCAGAGAAGGCTATCAAAAGTATTGACCAGTTGAGCTGGTTGCCTATATTTAATTTCTATAATAAATTCTATAATAAAAAGGAAATACATTGTAGATTGATCCATTATTGTAGATATCCATAACGAGCATTCATATTAATATACAAACATTTCATTTATCTATCTATATATACATATAAGAATTTATTTATTTGAATGGAATAAAAAATTGTTGAAAAAGATTTCTATTGTAAGTGGAGTTTTATTTAAAGCCAGAAAGAAGAAAGTCTTTTTTTCTATTTTTATTGTCTAAGAAAAAAATTCCAAAATGCATCTTTAGAAAAGACAATATACAAAGATGAATCGAAAGACACTCGGAAATAGGAGTTTTTGTCTCTCTGCTCACACAATGATTGGCACTATTATCATTTGAGAATTAGGTCAAAAGTCAGAAAAAAAAAACAACCAAAGGAAATAAAAAATGTTCATTCATTGAAATCTATCAGTGATATATTTGCAAATTATGATAGAAAGAACGATAATCATTTCTCTAAGATGCGCTGATTTTTACTTTAAAAATATAATATATATATATTACATATAATATTATTATTATTGATTTTTATTTTATTTTTAACCTTCTAAAATTTACATTTAGTTTTTAACTAAAGAAATTATTTGTTAAATTTTTTATTTTATTTAAAAATTGATGAGTGCACAATATAATTTAATTAATTAATTAAATACTTTTTTCCTGTTATCTCTTTAAGGCTAGAGGATTGAAAAATCGCAGGGTATTTTTTGCCTGAAAAGGGGGAAATATGGGTTCAATAAATTTTGTAAAAAATATATAACTATATATTATTTGTTTGTTAGTTTCTGCAATCTTTCATATCTTAAATAGAAACTAGTATTTATAAAATAATGATATAATATAAAGAGTTAACAGGTCAATTCGAAATATTTACTTGGGAATTTTAAATTTAAATTTTAAAATAAAAATGAAAACTTTAATAAAGTTTGAATTTAATGAAAGAAAAGTCTTAAGGAAATTTACTATTAATTTAGTTTAAATAAATAGAATATTGTTCTAATGATTATTTATTTATTTTAAGACTCTTATCTTTTTTGTTTTTTATTTTGCTTATTTTTTTGCTTCTTGTTTTTTTTTTAATGCTTAATTTTTTACATTATTTATTTATATTTTATATAAAATGAACTTTTTTTTATAAATTATTTATTTAAGTAACTAAATTATATATGGAATATTAATTATTTATTCTTATAATATTTATATTTTAGATATATATATATAATTATTATTTTTGCTTATTTTATTTATAATAAAGGAATTCATTTCAATAAATGGTCGTATTATTATTTAATTTTTCCTACATCCATGAACGCGACCAGGGGACCCCCGGCCCCCCTAGGCCTGATAAATATTTTTGTTTTTAGTTTTTGTAGGTAAAAGACCGTTACAAGTATTGTTAATTTATTTATCTTAGGCTGTCTTCAGAAATGATACAGAATTTCAGGACAAAAAATGTATGAGCCCCACTAACAAAGATTGCTTTTCTTAATAAGATATATGTTTACGCCCATGTCTAAGTGACTAAGTTACTTCATTTATCAAACACTATAATAATATCGAATGACTTAAATAATTTAAAATTTAAAAAACTTCTAAAACAAATAATATCAAAAATATATTCGCTCTTTTCGAGGTATATAGAAATGACATGTGAGGTTATTTTCTAATGTATTACTTTAAACGAAGATAAATAACATTTTCTTTTTTTTTGAGTTGAATAAATCAAAAGTAAACAGAGCGGATGATAAAAATAGAACTCGACAATTATTCTTATGAATATTTTTTTTAAATATCTTTAAAAATATTATTCTCTATTAAAAGTGAAAAGATATGAATTAAATTGAAATAAATGGATTGACCAAAACAAAGCGATTTATCATTTTTTTTTTTGGGATTTAAGGCTTTCCAGTATTCAGGGTTTTAAATATCAAGATGCCTGATCCATTTACTCCTAAAAATTGCAACTTCTAGAAAGAGAGCAAATAATTAGTGAGTCACTGAAAACTTGGCAAATGTGTCTTTAGAAAAAATAAAGGTTTGGTGAAAGATCCTAACCCAATATGATTCCTAACAAAAACAACTGAAGAATTGCCATAATTGTAAAACACAAAAGCGAAGGAAAGGAGTATACTTATGTTAAAATAAATAGATCAAAAGCAGAATGTGACGTCTTCTCCACAAATTTCTCTCTTCGGAAAGGAATAAGAAATTACACTTTCAATTTCTATGGAAATTAAATACGAAATGTTTAATTAGTTGTCTTCTAACTCATAAGGCTGAAGATTTTTATAAGTGTCTATATCATGGATGGCGAACCTTTTTTGATGTCAGTGCCACAAACCATAAAAATTCCTTTTTAAATAGGTAACGTGCCACAATAAAATTTCATTCGAAATGTTAGCGTGGTGAAACTATACGTAAGTATAATTAAATAAACAAATAAAAGCAATTCTTCTTTAAACAATTTTTTATTAATCAATGTTTTACAAAAAGCAATATGCTAGAAACAAAATTCATGTTAAAAACAATTGTTTT
>JAAAKE020047780.1:0-21313 GCA_010014785.2 Anisolabis maritima
CTAATGTCCCGTTACTCAAGGCGCCCGAATATTTAATTTGAGAGACTGGATAAAGAAGAGATGGCCCGTCCCGCTACAATATATATATACTTAAAATTTAAATCAGGAAAATTTCCTTATATAAAATTTGTTCATTCGGGACATCGCGATTAGGACTTAGTGGCATAGTCAAAGAGTTGGTAAGGAGTGAAGACGACTCAATTTGGTAAAAAAAAAAAAAAAAAAAAAACGGAATTCAATGTACGACACCGCAATAAAAACAACGGGGTATTTTGGTGTAACGGCAGCGAAAGTGAATGGTACTTGGTTCAAGTCCGGGACCTAAACATGTCCAGTCAAAACAATCATCTCCCACTCATTGACCTTAAGCGATATATTGACTTTAGTACAATATACTATATATGTATAGTCTTGAGGCATTGTTTTGAAAACCACTACCTTGTTCAAAACAAACCTCTTATTCACTTTGTTTATTTATTTATTTATTCTCTAGGCCCCTAGAGTTTTACAAATATTTATATAAATAATCCATGACCGATGACTTCCGGCCGGCATTCTATAGACTTGTACTCGGGGCCACTCATCCGAGGTCCAGAACTGCTTGGCCTTGCTTAACAACGAATATCTCGAAGGCTCTCTTCTCTCCAGTAATAAAAACATCCGATAGGAAAAATTCAGATGAAACATTAAGTGAGTTTTAAATTTATCCCTCTAGCTATCTATCCTATTATTACTTTTTAATTTAGATTTATTTAATTAAAATAATCTAAAGAGAGGAATATTTAAAGTTTTACTCGCCTCAGGCATCATTAAGTGGAGAGGGTAAATAAACAATTATCATGACATTTATTCACTTATTTAATTATTATATCTAAAAGTTTATTAATATTATTTTTACTTTCTCTTACCAATATATGAAATATATAGTGAGAAAGTATTTGTTATTCTAAATTTAGAAAAATTGCTTCATTTTACATTTCGATAAAGAAATTGATTTCAATGTAAATCGAGACTAACATTTACATATTATAAGAAAAGCATGAGTGTAAAAAAAAATCGTTTCGTACTGATTACTGGTGGCAATTGGTGCAAAACACGTGTGACATTTTCGAGCCGTTTTCCATTTGCGGGGTCTTTTGATTGATTGGCGTCACGTCGAGGATATGGAGGGGGAAAAAGGCAGGAAGGGTGCCATGGGTGGAAACAGGACGGCGACTTTCCGATAGATTTGTTGGATTTGCAGCAAGGCTAACAACATCAACAACAACAGGCCATTCACCTTCAGGGAAACCTAATTGGCATGAGATTCAGGGAAAATAAATCGGCGTCGAGAATCACTCGCACATATATTATAATAATAGAAAAATACAAAAAAAAAAAAAGAAAAAGAAAACTAGTATAAGTAATAATAAAAAAAACATTTAGAAATTAAACACTCAATCCTTTTGATTGATGATTTCAACAAGAAAACTTCGATGCATTGACAACATTTGTAAATGGAAACCAGAAGTAAAAATGTAATAATAAATAAATAGGACAGGATTCTTCGGTGGAGTCACAATAATTATTCCGACGCCATCAGCTCTCAAAAAAGAACCGTCATCGTTAAATAAATTATAATAAAACTACTGCGCTAAAAAAGTCAAGTAACTTATGAGAGTTCCAACAAATTTATCGATCATTTGAGAGTCCAGATAAATCTGTCACTTAACAGGTTAATATTCTTTCGAAATTTTTTTTGTTTTGCTCAAAAGTTGAAATATTTTTCCTTTCTGTCCAAATTAAATTCCTGGATTTTTCTCTAACTTTTCGTTAAATTTATTTCAAAATAATATAACTACTGATTATAAGAAAAAAGGACATCAACTTCTCCTATTGATCGGCAACAATCTCTATTTAAGTATATATATAATAGAAAGAAGTTTTAAAAGACATTCTTTATATAAATGATGGGGTTATTGTCCGAAATACTTCCCTTTTTCATTTATTTGTAGTCCCCATCCTGTGGCTGAGAGGTTAGACCTATTGACATTATCAATATTCAAAGCCTGATTTTTCTTTTTTTTTTTTCAAAAGAACCGCTAAAAATTTTTCATCTCCAAAGTGGTTCGAGCTATTAAAAAGATTGGAAACCATTGGCGTAGTAAAGAAAATAAAGCGTCACTTGACATGATCGGTGCTCAGAAACAAATCCTGTCCAGTAGTAGTGTCCACCCACACAAAAGAAAAATTCGATCCTTATGGAGTTGCAAGTGGCAAGGAAATAAATTGACTGAGAGAACGAGTGGGACAGCTAGGGCTTAAAGTACTAGACAACAGAGGAGGCTTCAGCGGGCTAGCACCTTAATTCTATCTTAAATCTCTCTTTTTAATATATAAAATTTGAACAAAACTACAAAACTTAATTCTAATTATTTGATTAATTTCAATAGCGTAATTAAGGGGATATGAGGCAACAATTTTCATTAAAAAAAAAAAAAGTAAAGGAAGTAAGAGGAAAAAATGAAATACCGCATCATGGACTAGAACGCCATTGAGTAAAAATCAAATGAAAAAGGATCCCGTGTTCAGCTCTGGTAACTTGTACTCACAAGAATGAGCCCATATTTAATTTAATTGAAGAGTAGAACATAAAGTCACCAACAAAGAGTTTCA
The DNA here is from genome assembly GCA_010014785.2 of Anisolabis maritima. Taxonomy (NCBI): domain Eukaryota; kingdom Metazoa; phylum Arthropoda; class Insecta; order Dermaptera; family Anisolabididae; genus Anisolabis; species Anisolabis maritima. Next base: position 2,656 of record JAAAKE020047780.1, read on the forward strand.
TGTTGATAATTTTTCTTTGAACATATTATACTAGAGGTTCCAAAATGTGCGCCGGGACGTCCTGATCCGCTATGGCTGGCTTACAAGGGTACAAGGGCGTCGAGAAATGTTCTAATCAATTTATTTTTTATTTTTTTAATTTAAATTAAAAAATTAATTACTCTTTATATTAGAAAGTAAATTGAAATTTTACCTAAAAATTTTATTAAATTATAATATCAATCAATAGTATAAAAGGATTATTACTAAAATGTTTGTTAATTTCATCTAAAATTTCTAAAAACTGCCGGTGCCATTAAATATTCGACGTTCCTAAGGGCGCCGTAAACTTAGAAAGATTAGGAAACTCTGTACTACAATATATACCCTTCAGAAGTAAATGAACAAAAATGATCCTCTGTTTTGTCTTAATAGATATAATAGATAATTAGAAGACCTTCATGAAATCCGAAAATACAAAATTTGATTATAACTGAAACTATGAAATTTGATGATTTTGAGTTTCATACAGCTCTCCTGATTATCTATTAAGATGAAACAAAAATATAGTACAAAGTACAATTACTTTTCAGGGGATAGTATAACTATTTAAAATGTAAATGGTTGTACAATCTGAAAATATATAAAAATTTACATATTACATTATTTATATGAAACTCTTCGTAATAGGTGTGACTTCATCCCTTAATTGAAATTTATTATTTATTATAGCAATAGATTAATATTCTATTTTTTTCAATTTTTCTTTATATTAAATTGAGATGTTTGTAAATATAATAATAAGAGTAGGTTTATTTAAATAAATATGAAAAAGTTTTAATTTCGCGCTATTTATATTTAAAAAAATGTTTTACTTTTATTAATTTAAAATAAATTTATTATAATAATTCACATTTAATTGTAATATTTTATTTATGAAAATTTTAAAATTACTAATCATAAATATATCTTTATATTATTACTTGTCATACATAAATAAAAATTTAACATTTTCCTTCAAATAAAATCTTCTCTACTTTATTTTAAGATATATAACCCAGGTGATTTGTTTCCCTCGGTTATAACCTAAAATTTGAGTGAAATTTAATGTCAAAATGGTAGCACTTGTTATTAAACGTTAATAGGGAAGAGCAAATGTGACCCAGCCATTTGTATTTGTCTACAGCGCATGCGCTTTCAACATGCCAGAATTAAAAAGTAGATTTATGGCAAGATGCGCGGTAAAGTAATCTCTATTGTGGATAGGGCAAGTATTTTATTCGTTATGTACTCGAGAGAGAGAGAGAGGGTGGTGGAAGGGCGTAGGGGGTATACCGTCTAAATTGAATTCGAAAGACCACCTGTTTGGATGAAAAATATACTCTTGGCACAATGAAAATGCGTTACCGCTTATGCATATACATATCTTCGGATCCATCTGCGAGGGAATGAAAGAAGACTTTGGAAAATCTCATATCTTAGAATGTTTTGCATTAAATATAATGCTTCTATTATATAATAACTCCCAAGTCATAGATGATGAATTGATATTATGATTAAATTGTACAATTTGAATGTTGCATTAGACTAGAAGTGGTTTTGTTTGGGAAAAGGTTACTGGTAGTCAAGAAACTATTATCGTTACGCAAGACATTTGTGGACTATGGTATATTTATTCAAAAATTGAAAATTTCATCATACGCTCTTCTAAGAGGGGGTGGGGGGTCTAAGTGGGCTGAAGTCAAGCCTCTAAACTTGATTAAACTTACGCCATATATATCTTTCGGTTCAAAATTTTTATTATCTTAAAAACCTTGTTTAGAACCTTCTCCTGAGGATGGGTGACACTTGGTTCCCAAAACGTCGTCAGGATATTAAAAAACATTTTGGACAGAATTGTCTTCATTTCCTTAAAAAAAAAAACTTCCTCCATATTTATTTTCCAATCTAATAAATGTTATTTTCAAATAAATAATGAATCATATAAGGGCCTATGAAATAATGTTTACAAATATATAACTAGTATTATATATATATTAAGTCACCGGCTCTCTCAGATTGCGCCCGAGAGTGCTGACCTCTACACTTTCAGGACGATTCCAATATGCGACTCTCGAACAAGGGTCCCTCAACCCTATGCCCCCATTGTGTATTATTAACTATGAAATATTTACAATTTTATTGTCTAAGAAAAAAATGTTCATATCGAGGTTGCCGTCCCTTCAAAACTAAATTCTAAAACCGAGCATTCTCTAGGATATAATGAAGCTGTATTTTCTTTACTATGTTCATCGTGTTAATTAAACCTGATATAATTAATAAATAAAATTAATCAGAAGAAATTGACAAAAGACTGAGCCCTCTGGCTGAGCACAAAGAGATATTACATTGTAAAAACTGGTTGTGAAGAGCCGATTGAACCGAGGTGGTATTCTTTTAGACTAGATAAGAACATTTACGTGGAACTTATTTGAGAAATTAGTTGATTTAGTTGAAAGAAGGTGAGATTCGAGTTGAAGGACTGTTTGCGCCCAAAACAACCTCCCTCCTCCCACACTTTCGCCCTTAAAACATCTCTCAACTGAGAACCCACAGCGATGCCGAATCGATTTCAATTTTCTTTATATAATAAGCTTACATTGTCGGTTTCAGTTTGCTTTCATAAGTCTCAAAGCATGTTTAAAAGGGAGTCGTCGTCGTATCGTGTTGTTATTGTTGTTTTTCAGAGGATGGACTAAAAAGTTGAAATATTGGTTAAATCAATAAACAAAACTTTTCTAAATGTCAGATTGGAAATTAATATAGAGAAAAATAAAAGCAAATATATGAGAATAAAAAAAAAAAATTACGAAACCCTGAAGAGCTTTTAAGATTTTTTTTAAGTGATCATTATATAATGAAAAAAAAGCTAGGAAAAGATTTGGCTCTTGATCTGCATTTGTCTCAGGTATCAACCATCCCCAACCAGCTTAGCATCAACAAAAGAAAGAATACATTTAATTAATTAAATAAAACTTCGTTTGAAATTCAGCAAATAATAAATATAATGCTTTTTCATTTCTTCCTGGTTTCAAAAGGGGAAAGGATAGGTTTTAACTTTTCCACATTTAAAAAAAAATTATATATATATAATTTCAGTGTACGGCGCTATCGCCGATTAAAATATATTGCTTTTGATTTCAGTAAAAAATGTATTAAAAAGTTTTTTCTATTTTATTTGAAAGATTCGATATTTTTGAAATAATTCTGTATTCCAAGCTTTTTACGGCCGTCAAAATGCAAACAAGAGAAAAAACAGCATGTGACTTGATGTGGGAGGGGAAGAGATGTCTAGGTAGTGTTCAAGGGTGATCTCTCTCCTTCTCTGACCAAGGTGCGCATGCGCAGAACTATCATAAACAATTTGAACAAGAATATATCAGCTATCTATGAAAATCTAATGAAAATTTAAAAGTTCTTTAAACTTTTGTACATCAATGTGGGCTCTATCATTGTACTTTCTATCATGGTCATTCCAGTTTCGAGTTCATAGCGCCTGCTTCCCTTTTAAATTTACCCGCCAATTTAATAAAAAATTAACAAAAAAAAAAAAGCAAATGAGATATTTTTTATTAAAAGAAGATGCTTGTTAATATAATAATTTAATAAAGACGACGACAAAACGTAAGAATTAAAGTAATTCACTTCTATTCATTTCAAATATATGATAAATATTATTAAATTCAATTTTTTTTTTTTTCTGGACAGGAGCGGAAAAATATCTCAGAATTTAAGGAGGTTATTCTTCGTCTGAAACGATGTACACTCCGATTTTATTTAAATTAATTGGCAGCCAATATAAATGCATTTTATCGTTCAGGCGAACCATTGACATTTTTTCTAAGGGAGAGACGCTAAATTTTCAAATAAAAGTTATTAATAATTGAGGCCGGAGAATCTAATAATAGTAATAATTTCCTTTAATTAATGAATTAAAAAATGAAGTCAGATGAACCTGGAACGTCTATTGGCAACTAGCTTCAAAATTATGAAGTATTAGACATTGGATATTTAACACTGATTTTATTAAATAATTAAATTATTTAAAAAATTCGATTACATTTTTTTTTTAATATACAAATTCCATTGCATGTTTTTTTTTTTTTTTTTTTTTTTTGTAAAAAAAAGTGGGTGAAATTTTATTTCATTAGAAAGCGTATAGATCTGGATTTGTATTTAGTGGACGGAGACACATTCCCGTAAATTTACATGTTATTTCTTATCTTTAGCTCCTCCACTTGGATATTTATTTTTAGCTGTTTATATTTCTAATTCCAACCCGCCCTCTTATCTTATATATGCTAAGGAGGGTATCCTTGAGCGGCTATAAAATTAAAACAAATAACAGGTTAATTAATTAATTTTAAGTTTTTTTTTAATTTTTGAGAAATTGTTGAAAAACTAGTGCAATTTGAAATTTTTTTTCTGACTTATTGTTAAAATTATTCACTGAATTTTTATTATAATGATATCAGTGACATCAATAATTAATTTTAATTATTAAACAATTTTTAATATTTCATTATAAGTCGGTGGAATATTAATAACAATTTTGTTAACGAAAAAAAATCGCTTTTATTCCTGTAATTAACCCTAATTCGATAAAAACATTTAATATAGTAGGTTTTAGGGAATAAAATGCTCTAATTTTAATTGTCTTTTTATTATTCGGAGAAGATAAGCAACGCGAATAAGATAACTGATATAAATTCTACGTGCTTTTGTTAACATTATTTTAAAACATTTTATTAAGGTCATATTTTCAAGAGAAAGAATTGCTGTCGCTTGGTCCTTAAAATGCTGAATAAACCAAAAAAAAAAAAAAAAAAAAAAAAAGTTAAAAAGAAAAGGGCCCGGAGGAAAGTAAACTCAAAAAGGTTCATCATCATTCACACGCTCCCTCTGTCTCTCCGACAAATTTTATAAATTTTATTAAAGCACCTCGACAAATTAGGAGTGTGTGAAGAGGAGTAGGGGAAGGGGGTTAAACAATATATCAAAATAATCCTCCCGAAATTTGGATGTTATACCAGTGTGATTAATTAAGTGAGTTAACTCTAATCATATTAATTTATATACGTATATGTAAATTTTTCCCGTATTTCTTGTCTGTTATATATCTTTAAATCGTCAATCTGATGAAAAAAAAAGTATTTGGCTGGAATCCAGGATGTCCTGGATTGTAATCCTGTCCCAGTGGGATTTTGTTCTATTTACTTTATTTAATAGATTCAGTAAAGATAGAAAAATGGCAAAATTCTTTCTATTTGTAGATAATTCACTCAAGAGGGAAATGTATCTGTGCAGGCAACTACGCCTCCACTAGGGCAGTGGTTCCCAAGTCCGTCAGAAATTTTTTCTGGTCCGCAAAGAAATAACACTATTTAAAAAATTAATACGAATATGGCTTATTACTCATTTATTTTGCTAACTAAATAAAATTAAATAATAAATAAATAAATTTAAAAAATTAAAATAAATTGGTATAGCCAGCACAAAACTGACCATAAACTTCCACTTAGAAGTTGCTTGCATTAGTTTGAGTGATATTTAGAAAAAAAATATTTGACATTTAAAAAATGTTTATTATTCAAATAAATTTATAGCCATCAGGACGGGATGCGAACCACTGACTCTATCCACAGACCGACATATTCATATGTAATTTGTATGTATATGATTATGATACCTCTTTTATTATAAGGATGTCAGTGAAAATTTCTTTAAAATAAATGCTGTTGCAATAAAGAATAAAAAAAGAGTAATATATGTTTAATTCAGATCTCTACTCCAAGGACATTTTAATCCTTTTGTTCTTAGAAATTAATTAAATATCAAAATAAAAATAATGATAAAAGAGTAAATATGCAAATTGATTTGGATATGAAGAGACAAGTAAAAGGGCAGGAATAAAATCCCGTTCAATGAGATTCTAATAAAAACGGCCTGAAATATTAAAAATAGACATTTATTTCTCTCGTTCTTATCAAAAGATAAATTCTAACATTTCTCTTTTCATTTCATTATTTCAAATATTAGAAATGCTTTTCAAATAAATTATTGTTATTATTTATAGAGATAATCATTATTTTAAAAATATTTATTATACGCACATAATTAATTTAATTGATAATTGATAAACAAATTATATTTAATAGAAAAATTCTTATTTCTTATAAATTGGGTTTATTATTTTCATTTTTCTATTTTATTAGAATCAGTTATTATTATTATTATTATTATTATTATTATTATTATTATTATTATTAATGGTGAGGATAAATTAGTTCGTGTTGACTGATGAAAGTTGGACAGCCCAAATGACCTGGCCAGCTCATTAATTTCTCCAAAGCTTCTCTAAAGAGGACCACGCATGCGCAGTTGTTAAATCTCCCTATTAAAATTATATTAAATTAATTAAAGAAAAAAATTTGAAGTAAATAAAAAATATGAAATATGAAGTAAAAATAAAATATATCGGCCCGAAGATTGTCTTTTATTTAGATTCTTTTAAAACCTAGCATTTATTTATCATATCAAATTATTCTTTTGTTCTGGCATCTTCCTGGATTTGTTCTTGGCATATTTTTAAATCACTTTTATTTTTAACTGCACTTTTTCAAAGTCAATGTCCAATTATGATGTGATGTGGATAATTAAATTCAAAATTTTTATTACTTATAAATATAGTATAAAGAGAGTATAGTAATGATCCAAAATTTCGATCTCTAGATTTTAATTGTTTTGGACCTCCTTGAGGCCGAAAATACCATTTTTTGAATTATATCTGTGTGTCTGTGTGTATGATTATTAACCAACTCGAACACGCTTTAATATAGAACAACTAAATTTTATATAAGTGCATTACAGCAAAATCATAAAACTTAAAGAAAGTCAAGAGGAGGCCACCGATATATTTTTTAATAGAACGATATGTAGATTTTAATTTTTTAGAAGGAAAATATTGATATTCTCCTCTCTCTCCTGGATTGGTCTGCTCTTGAGAAAAATGACTTTGAGATTGCTTAATTTCCAGCAACCAAACAAGAACTCATTTATGCACGCCATGCTGTCTCACGATTCTCTTAATGACAAACCAAAATATTTATTTTATCGTAAACTTATATAAAATCAAAACAATAAAAGCGACTGATTAAGAACTTTCTTTTGATGAATAATGATAAAAATTAATAATAAAATTTCAAAAGTTAGTATCATTTGTTGTTCCAAGGATAATCTTTATAAAATAGAATAGGTATACGATGAATGGGCCGTATGATAAGAGATTTCCACATGGAATTATTTTCCCTAGGATATAAAAATATTATAATATAAAATGAATTATTCATCTTTATTTTAACATGAAAAATCAAATAAAAAAAAAATGCTATAAAATTTTGCCCGGTGCCAAAAGGTACTATCATAGCTATAAACCAAAAGCCTGTGGAACAATTAACAATAATAGTAATAATAATATAATAACCAGGGTTGCTGATAACTCTCTTTATCCGATAATTGTATCCATAAATATAAATCATGGCCTTCGAGAAAAAAAATATAATTATAATAATAATTTTGCCACACAATCAATGAAGGTGGAGGGGGGAGGTTATATTCTCTATGCGCCGGTATATGGGCGAGAGCATGTGCATAATTTTAATTACCTATTTTGTATATACAGCTACATAGAAGATAAATTAACATTTGTGGTCTAAAATGGATATTATAGTCGGGATGATTGCCCCCATTCCAAGAATAGAGCCCCACTCTATTATTCCTTCTCATCAGTAGTCAAGGTCAGACCACTGTTCTTCTCAAACCTTCAAGAAAGGACAACGGGTGAAGGCCTTGCTTTTATCTCTGCATCTCCCTGACGATATTATATATACTATACGTATCCAAATAAATTGGACAGATTAAATATAGGAAAACTACATAATAAATTATTTGGTTTTCATGAACATTTTATATTAAGAGATAATATCCCCCGAACGACATTTGAACATGAGGCAAAATCAATGGTGATAGATGTTAAAATGCCCTTAAAATTTCGACAATAATAATAATAATCTTATATTAAAATGAAATAAAATATATCATCTATCCTATTTATTTTAAGACGCATAATATATACCAGTACTAGCAGTAAGTAAACTTTTTGGATAAATGTTTTTTCTTAGAGATCAACCAAAATGAAATTTGAAGATATGAAGTTATATTCACAATTCTGATGCATGACACCGTTATTTATTTATATTGTTTAAACACAGAGGCCTTTTATTTTGGTACTTTTGACATCCCCCCTCACTTGTAGAGAATATCTTAGCTAGCTACGATTCTATATAAATTATTAATATGGTTTTTTTCTATTCCCACCATCAGATGATAGAAAATGAAAATAATTAATTAAATTTATATCAAAAATTGCCGTTGTTGGAAAAAGCAATATTATATTTCATTTGAAAGCTAGAGAATGTTTTTTAACTTCGTAAGAAAGACGAGGGGAGATGATATAAAGAATTTCTCAAGTCTTCTGCTTCAAGATTGTAAATTACTTCCGACGCAAATGTAATTTTTCATTATTGGCGAGAGAAGGCTAATTTAGAGAAGATTTCCTCGAAATCGATAAATGTCTTAACTCATTAAGTATGTTAAAAATTAAGAAAGTAAGATTAAGTTATCTTAGAATGACACATTTTTTATTAACATTAAGGTTTTATGTAATTCGAACATAAATATCAACTGACGAATATTTTTAGGCTTTTAACTTGAAAGATAAATGAAATTATATTTAATATGCAGATATATGAAGTGTTTTTATTAATAAGGAAATTATTTTTTCGGTTTAACTCGATTTATATTAATACATTATGTGCAGGGCCGTAGCCATAATATTTTTCAGGGGGAATGGGAGGGGAGGAGTTTAGAAACAAAATGTATATCATTCTGGTAAAGATCATTAAATATGAATAAGTTTTAATTGATATAATATTAAAACAAATTTGTTATTAAATAATAAAAAAAAAAAATTATGAATATTTCTATTTGAAAAGGATCTACGTTTGTAACTCTAGTTTAAAATTTTATTTGCCATTTGATTTCCATCTATGTTCTCTTTTTATTTATATTTTGTTTGTGAGATTTCGGGGAGAGGGATTTGATCCACCATAGCCCCCCCCCCCCCTATAAACTACAGTTAAACAGAAAATTAATTTAGTAATTATAACTATTGTGAAATGAAATGTTTACTAAATTTTGTTTTGAGAATAGGAATTTTTTTGCTAAGGAATCATAAAATTTTTTTTTTAATTTATTTTTTACCCCATTATCCTTACTATATGAAATTTTCTTGACTAATCTCTTTGAATTTTTCATATTTGCTATTTTATTATCAATTAAAATTGAAATAAAACGAAAAATATTAAATTTATAGTTCCCCCTCTACTAAATAAAATAATAATAATAATAATTTCATCTCATAAAAAGTCTCTGTTTTGGACAAAGAAAAATGGAAGTATTTTATATAAGTATCTATCTAAGTATTAAACAAAGAACAATAGTTCTCCAGAAAAAAGCAACTAAATGACTTGGCTGAAGTTGCTCGGAAAAGAAAGGGCGCAAAACTTTGCATATGTAATTTCACGTCTCCCCTGAAAATTTGTCTCAGTTAATCATGGTAATGTATCATTGGTTTATTTGTATATCATATTTTACTTTAATTTAATGTTAACACTCTTATCTTAATTTCATTACAATTATGCTTTTTTTTTATATTTATATTGTAAAATGGGCATGAACCGTGATTTTTGATTAAATAAATAAATAAACAGACGTTTCTTTACAAAAGTGCTCTCTTATAATCACAACTCTTTGGAAACCAACAAGTAAACGTCCAACTGGCCATATCACAACGTTGTACTGACGATTTCAAAAGGGGCACCATACCGCCATAGAGAGTAAAAAATAAATAATAATTTGTTTATTATTAAATTTTCGCTTTTCTCCTTCTTTCTTCTTTTTTAGATATACTTTGTGATCCATGGACTAACGACTTTCCTTCCATCTGCCTGTCATTGGCTAAAATGTAATGGTGGTTGCCTAAATTCTTGACGGAAAAAGAGACCACCAATTAAAATTTTTTTTCTTTGTTTATTTATAGTCGAGGCATACACCTGCGGCAACAAAATTTCCAGCAAGACTCTCTCGCCCAATCATATTGAGAGATTATACCGGGCCTATCCTTGCCAGCTAGACCCTTTAGAAGGTTCTGGCTCGGAAAATAATTCAGCCGTATTATATTATGACACTCATACTAAAAATTGGAATATTTGTTTTATATTTGTTGATAATGATTTTGATTATTCCTATTTAAATAGCTTAAATTATTATTTATTGGTAAAAAAATTCTCCGCATATATACATACGAAAATTTAAAAATAAACAAATTATTATATATATAGTATTATCAATTTGTTTTAGAAAATGGTTACAATGATATCATAAATAAATTCATTAATAGAATTATACAAATATATCATGGTATGGTATAATTGAATTGGCATTCAATCTTGCTTTCAAATGAATTAAATATATCAATTTTACATATATTATTATTTAAAATTTTCTATTCAGAGATTAAAAGCATTATTAAGTAAGGAGACTCGTATGAAACTCAGAAACTTCCAAAAGGGAAATAATTGTTTGAGTGCATATTTATAAAATAAAAATTTTTCCCTTTGTTTTTTGGAAGGTAGGTAACTCACTAATTAGTATTTTGATTAAACGCTTCAGACAATGCATACTCATTTGTTAACTTATAGAGAGATTTAACAACTGCGCAATCGTGGTTTAGTTCTGGGGAAAATAATCGAAAAATTCACTACCTTCCACAAAACAAATACAAAGAAATTTTTGCAACGATTTGTAGAGCCTTCGAGCCTATAATTTTTGCTAATAAATGTATTCGTCTTTGAAAAGTTAGAAATACTAAGTGAAGGACGGTCATTCGCTAATTTGCTTGACAGCAACTGGAAACTAGGCAATGAGATAGTATTATTATTCCATCTATTTATTTTCCTTCGAACTTTGATCGGGTGCAAGAAAAAAAAAAAAGAATCAAAGAAAATTTTACATATTAAAACAGATGTTCATTTCGAGATAAATGACCTCTGGCCTCACAATGACCAAATCCTTGGAGGTGCAGGTGGTGCTTTCTTCCTTTATCGGCAACCAAAAGAAAAAATACGTCCTAGACGACGATATGGACCATTGGCGTTTACCGGAAACATCAAGTGAAATCGGACCAGGTTGCAAATCTCTGGCTCCTGGAATCTTACGATCAAATCACATTTACAAGCATCAATAAAAACGCGATGTGACGCAACCGCATCGGGCCTTTCTACATATTAACCCCTTTTTTCTTTCCTTTTTATTGTTAAGGAAAAATTATCATTAGTGAAAAATTTAAAGAAATTTTAATCAAAAAGAATGAATGGGTCAACTATATTAACGAAAAGTTGATTTGCAGCACATTTCGGAAGTAAATATAAAATAAATCATCTGAAATATACGTTGATAAAATGTATTTGCTAAACAACAGAAAATAAAATTTCTCTTTTTTGAATAGTTCGGAACCAAAGGGCCCAAATAGGGAATGCCTAATTTGAAGTACATCAAAATGGATGGATTGGCAACATTAAAATACATTATTCAGCAAGAAATCTTAACTTTTTCTTAAGTGATAAATTCAAAGATATTTCTCATAATCAAACGGAAAATTTTTACTGGAAATATTAATTAAGATTTAAATAACTTTTGCTATCAAATATAATATTTAAAAAAAATACGAGAAACTCTTTGTTTTTTTTTTTTTTTATATATACATATGGATTAAAAAGAAATAGATTAAGAGTTTAACAGCATAAATAGATAAAAATTTTATTTATTTTACTTCGTTTACATCCCCCAAAGGAGGTTATATACTCTTTTTCACTTAAGTTTTCAAATGTTCCTTAGGTAATTCCTAACTAATTTTTTTGTGTTAAAATTCTCCTGTTTGATTAAGCGAAATAACTTTCAATTGGCCACTTGAGAAAAATTTTAATTCAAAAAGTTCTATATAAAAAAAGCAAAGCTCCCCCCCCCCTAAAATTTTTTATTTCTGAATAGGGTCTTAGAAGTAGACTTAAGCGAAAAAACACTAATACCTCCTTTGGGGGATGTAAACGTGTATGTAAAATAAATTCCTATCTATTGTATTTCTAATTGATTCATAATTATAATTCTCGTCATTTTTTTCGAATTTGATAGAAAAAATTTTTGTTCATGCAATTTTTTTTATTTTACCGACATGTACGTCAGTAAAATATCGAAATTTATATTTAAAAAAAATGAATAACATTTAAACTACATTAAATCTAGAATAGCATCGACACTCTACAATAAATCCGAAAATGCGCTTTCAACTACCCAACGAGTTTAGCGTGGATTTCTTATTAATTTGTAGGTTAGGTGGCCATAAAGAAAATGAGCCACAAGCACAATTAGAAATAAAATTATTTACTGATTTCTTTAACAGAACTGTAGAAAATGCTAAATCAATGTGAGCTGTATAGAATTGCTAAAAACAGCCCGGTTAAAATTTGAATAATTAGACAAAGACAAAATTTCAATATTAATTAGAGATTGTAAATAAATTATTAAAAATTTTTAATATTAGAATTAATAAATGGAGGATTTAGATTATATACATTAAATTTTAATAAGTTATTTTACTAATTTTTTTAAATGCAGTTAAAAGTAATTTTAACTCTTGATTAAGATTCAGTGTCGAGAATTTTTTATCTCTTTAGTATTATTTATTTCAGGTTTAATTATAATTTTATTTTGTCCTGAGATTTCCGATCTGTCGTAAAAATTTAATTAAATTTAAACTGTGACGCTGGTAAAGAAAGGTTAAGGAACTTCTCTAAAGAGCCAACTCAAAATTTATTAGAGCTTTTTTTAGGGCACCCAGCTCTGGCTCACTGTCAGACTACAAATTATATTTACGTCCCGTCCCAATAAGTTGAACTTTAAAAAATTTATTAGACAGTTATGATGTATTAATATTAATTAAAATGACTTTAAACATCATTACTCATTTTCTTGCCCTGAAAAAGGGAATCAAAACGGCCTGTTTAACTTAAGTATTAGATATCCTTAAAATTGAAATAAATTTTTCTAAACCATCATTTGAAATAAAAATGATACGGTTGAAACAAATGAGGTGTTCTCTAGTTCATCCGCCTGTTCGAAATTTTACTCCTTTCCTTTGTTAATTTACACTTGTAAATGGGATCTCTTAGGTGTCTGGATACTTAATTAGCGGAAGGTTAGAAACGAAAACCGCAAAATTCCATGATGACTTAGAAATCTAAGCTGTTGCCAGGGTGAGATTAAGCCTGAAGAGAGATTCGTAGGCGGAGGCTTTTATTGTTTCCAAAACAAACAAAAGAACTGAATTAATTAAGTGTTCTTTTTTTTTTTTCCTAACATCTTTGCAGTTTTTTTTAAACATAATTTAGACTCGAACATTTGCTTTTGTGTAAATAAATTCTTTCTCTATTTGAAAAAGTATTTTTAATTACAAAATAAGTTTGAAAGCCCTAACCGCAAGAGAGGAGAAATTTTAGTAGAATAATGTTTGAGAAAAGGTACTAAAATTTGAAAACAACAAATTAGTGATTAAGCTAATTGGGATTCCTTTGGTAGTTGAAATAATCGCACTGCGAAATAATAAATAAATAAATTAACATTTAGTTTTTGTTAAAGAAGAGAAGAAGAGACTTTTAGTTTCTCTCCAAAAATTCGATCTCGAGGTTTTGATTGTTCTCGACGTTTTGGACTCCCATGGGTCCAAAAATACCATTTCTCGAATTATGTCTTTTGGTACCAGTTGGTCAATTCTGGTCAAACTCTTGATATCATATACTCACGTTAGTCTCAAGTTTATGTTTAAAATTTCATCGTTTTAGGGTTTGTAATTTACGGATACACCTTTCGGACTCATAGGAACAGAAACGTGAATTTCCGTTGAAATCTGGATTTTGCACCGGATGTATTACTTTCCTTACCTGAGATTGAAATTTTGAGGAGAAAAAGTACTGAAAAAAAATAAAGTATGAACACTTTTAGTCGATTTCTTTCTAATTAATAATTCTTTTTGATAATCCGATTAATAGTTTGAATTAAAGTATTAAATTACTTCAAAGTAATTAACAAAGGCAATAATTAAAAAACAGATTGCGCGTTAGGGTCCAGCCGGAGATAAATTGCACCCTCTTAGCTTTTAAGACTAGATATCGATTCCTGTTTGCTACTTTAATTGACTGAATAAAGCTTCTCAATTACAGGCAGATAGAACTCCCCACCTCAGCCTTTCTAAAATCATTACCTTAACATTAACCCTTCATCTCATTGAGGAATATCGACCTTTCAATAAGTAAATATCGAATTCGTAGGAACAAAAGATGGCTTAGGCCCAACTTTACGGACAGCAGGGCGTTAGTCGTGTTTCGTGTAGCTATATAAAAGGAGGATTAGCCCCTCTCCACCTCATCTTCTTCAATTTGGACCCTTGTTCGATATCTTTCAAGTTATCCTGACCAATCGTCTGATATTAAAAAAAAAATTGAGCTGCTCCACTTTCTTAGAAGTATTATATTATGTAGCAGAGACCCGTTATCATGACGCAATTTATTAAAAAAAAATAATGAAAATAAAAAGGTCTTAATATAATATTAAAAAATGAATAGAAAGAAAATTTTTTTAAATTAATTTTTGGTAAATAATTTATAAATAGAAAAATAAATCTTTAGAAAAACACAAAAGAGTATGAATTTCCCATAAAAAATCAATAAATAAATTTGCCAAAAAACTCAACTAAATAAAGTTGTTGGCAAAAGAAAATAAGGTTTCTTTATAAATTGATCTTATCTAGTCACAACCATTTATCTAGGCTCGGTGGAAAACATTTTTTAAATTCCTAATTAGTCGGCCAAAAAGATGGACTAAGAAACTCATTGGGGAATCTTTGAACTGATAAAAAATTAAAATGAAAGATGCACCGTTTCTTCTTAGGGAGTAAACAAAATACAAATAAATAAATAATATTAAACATTCTTTTTTACTAAACATATTTTTTGTATGAAAAATACAAAGTTGGCCATTTCAGGCTGGACAGAGATGAGGGGGGGTCTCATTCATCGATGACTCCTCGAAAAAAAAACGATCATCTACCAAAGAACTACAAGCGAATTCAGCTAAACCAATTTTTAGAAAACTATTTAAACTTAAAAGCTGAGGGCGGCCTTTAAAATAAAAAATGAGTACAAAAATAATTACACTAAATTATTATTTTGTTTCTGGTATGAATTCAAGTTCGCCGATAACACGATTTTAATTTTTTTTTTTTTAATTTGCATACCGCACTTTAGAAACCCCTGAGGAACAAAAATTTTAGTTTTGGTTATATAACTAATAAATTAAATAAAAAATATCTACATTTTTTTCTTTTAAACTACAAAATATATTCATATTTAATTATAAATAAAATTGATATTTACTGTTTTAAAGATTAGGTTTAATTTATTCAAGAAGAAGTTGAACTTTTAATTACTCTTTTCTCATAAAGATTATGAAATGTGACTTCAAAGTAATATAAATAAAAAAAAAAGAAAAAAAAAAATAATAAAAGAAGTAGAATGATATATAGATAATTAGAATAAGTCGCGCATTGAACAAACTTCCTCCGAGTTAAAGATAAATTAACCTAGTTGCGTCTCAGTCTCAGAAATCTCACTTTCTTAGCAAATATTTATTACATTTTAATATATAAAGGTGAAAGTTTGTAATAAAGGCCATTTTTGTTAGAAAGATAACAAGATTCCATCAACGAGTTTGCCAATGAACCCAAATTAGACATTTATTCTAATTAGATGAATATCTCAAATTTGTTAGAGGGTAAGATAATCATGTATATTCATTAATAACTTTCCTGGCTATGGAAATAAATATAAATAATTACTTTATCAGGGTTTGACTTTCTTCAAGGTAAAAACTTAAATTACTTTTGTTTTATTAAAGGAAATAGGAATTATTTTAAAAGAAACTTTTTCGCTACAAAAGAGGAGGGAATTTTTGAATTTATTTTCTAAATTTAATTTAATGCAATAAAATAAATTTAACTTTATCGAGATTTACTTCGTCTGTACTTCTACGAAGTCAAACGCGAATATTATCAGAGCTGCTCGAATGTATCCGAGTATGTTGCCATCCGATTGCAAACAGAATATTCGGATATATTCGAGCAGCTCTGACAATATTCGTGTTTCTGTTTCTGTCGCGTAGTTAAAACAGCACTGCTGAATTTAAAGAGGCGATTTTCAATGAAAACCCTAAGATCTACAAACCCTATTAGCCTAACATATATTACCAATTAATTTAAATAAATATGAGAGGAGTCTAAGTGGCCTCAGATGTTGAAAAATACTTAAAATAAAGACGTAGAAGAGTAAAGTGGGTCGAAAATAATTTTGGGAGGAATTTTTTGTAAGTATTTTTCGGCATCTTAGGGCATCCGTCTTTATTTATTTAAATTAATTTGTAGCCAATATAATTTACATAAATTTTTGTCGATCAGGACGGGAAACAAACCATTGACCTTTGGTACATGAAGCCAGACTTCTAACTCAAGGGTCAAGGCTAGAGCAAATTTTGTGAAAACCAAAAGAAACTAAAAAAAAGTACATCAGTAAACTACTAGCCGATTTTAATCAAAAGCTTCTAGGTGCAATCGTTAAGGTTACCTAGCCTAAATATAAAATTAACTTGATACGTTTTTTTCGTTTTTGAGAAATATATTTTTACACACAGAGAGAAATACCATTTTGCCAGCCCCATTTTTTAAGACTCTAAACGTGTATTTCCTTTGAAATCTCGATATCGATTTTTTTGCGATCGCAAATATTGCAATACTCTCTCACTATGTATTACATATATAGGCAAAATAAAGCAAAATGTGTTGAAAGAAACATTAAGAAACTCCGAAGCGTGATAGTGGGGGAAAACTGTACTACTCCTTCAGTTTGGAGTTTTTTTTTTCGTAATTTCATCTTATCTATATTACAAATATATTTATTCTAAAAATCTTATCCAGCTACGTAGATTGAATGAGTCTTTAATGTTTGTAATATTTTCAATTTAAAAAATTTAATTTTTTAATGAAAATAAAGTTTCCTATCATAAGGGCGTTAAATTTATATGCTCTTGTTGATTCTATTCGTCTATTTAAAATTGACTAGTTTAAAATTAGCAGAAGGCAAAACAAAAATAGTCAAAACATATTATATATTCCTCCATTCATTAAAATCTTAAAATATACAAAATAACAATACATTCTATATATAAATTTAATGGATACATACCGTACATAATAAATATTTATGATCAAGTGCCCATGAAGTTACTTTCAAATTCACTCATTTCATTTAGGTAATTTGTCAATGATGGTATTCACATCCATTTAATCTGTTATATGTGATTTAATAAAATATCTATTCATTGAAAGTAACAGGTCAAATGAAAATTCCCTAAAATACACACCAATTTACTGGTCGATTTACTGAATTTCTCAAGTCATGATGTTTGATATTATTATAAATATATTATAAAAAAATTTGAATTCAAATATGTTTATATAACATTTTAGCGTTTTAATCCAATGAAAAAAAAAAAAAACTCCAGGTTAAGTTTGGCATGATCAAAGAAGTAAATAGAGAATTTAGAGCCCTTCGAGTGGCAAAATATTTGTTAAATACATCATTTAAATTTTTCATTTATAATTATATTTATATAATAATAATAATAATAATAATAAAGGATTTTAAATTTAATTTCCATTATTTTTTTTTTATGAAAAAAGCTGTTTAAATTTCCGGAGAGTAAATTAAAAATCACAAGATTAAACTCAATGACGCAAAATATTTTTTTAATGATAATATAAATCAGCCGAGAGCGCAAGCATTTCGTAGATACATTTAAAAAAATATTCAAATTACAATCAATTTAAATAATGATAATTTTGATTAAATGTTATTATAAAAAAAAAATGATATGAAAATAGTCTCTCTATAATTAACCATTTTAAATTAACGAAAAGGGAATTTTTTTGAATTAGTCTTATTATAATGATATTAGTTAGATTTTATTATTAAATTAAATTTTAATTTTTAAGACTTTATTTAGAAGAAAGAATTCTAGCAAATGCAAAGTAATTTTTGAAGAAAAAAAGAAATTTTGTAAATTATTATTGAGTTATTTTGGGAAAATTAGAGAGGTGAGGTGCGGGAAGGAAATGGTGAAAGGCGTGGAAGTAACAAGCGCGGTATAATCTCTCCTTGTGTAGGTATGAGTACTCTGGTGAGGTTAATATTTCTAAGATTCTGAAAATGCCGGAAATTTACTATGGGCCTTAGTCAAAAATACCAACGATGAGATTCTTAAGATTCTGAATTGACATCTCAAAAATTATACGGTCCAATTGATTAATTAATATTTTATATATAATGGTATATTGAGAACAAGTGTATGATTTTTAGAA
>JAAAKE020047891.1:0-26272 GCA_010014785.2 Anisolabis maritima
TATTAGATGAGTTGTCATTAGGAAAAATTTACAGTGCATTTTTTTTTTTTTTTGCTAGCTACGCAATGCGGGACAAACGGGGGTTTTGCAGTTTCCGAAAAAATTGCCTCTTAATAAATAGTAACAATTTCTTTTACGTTAAAAAAAATAATGAGGTACCTCCAGTGCCACATTTTCTATTTTAAAATCTGGTGGTATCAACGATGTTGGAGATATGGACTGAAATCGGATAAAATAATTATATTAGATAATGAAATTTTTTTTTTTACATTTTTCCCCCCCCCCCCCCCCCCCCCCGGGGGGCTCTTGACACTTTAACCCTCCTTCTCTAGTGAAAAAAAAGAAAAAACCTCTACACTTCCCCAACACACTACTGCTATTCATCTGAGAAACTCGAAACGTGCCTTCGAGCCAGATTTACAAGTCAACTTTTGACATCAATAGAGTTATTATTTGAATTCCTCAGCGGTGAATCTGGCTTCGAAATAAAAAAATAAAAACAAAATATTTATTTATTTTTAATAAAAGAAAAAGAATAAAAAAATTTGAAATCTGATTACTAAAAAGGATTTCATAAAAAATTAATGAAAAAAAAATCCATTGATTAATAAAAAAGTTAAAAGGGCAATTTCCATTTAAAAATTAAAATTCTCTGGCAAAGAAAAGACTAATTGATGTATAGAATTAATTTAAAGGGAGAAGGAGAACTGGATATTTGATTATATTATCCGTCTCAAAGTAATTGGACAAACGCTATCTTTTGTTTCATCTTAATAATTTGGATAGTTACATTAAAACCAATCATCAAGTTTGATGTTTTAACAATTATACACTATTTATGGATTGTATGTACTTCTCCTAATTATCTATTAAAATGAAATAAAAGATAGCGTTTGTCCTTTTGAATCGAATTGTTTAAATATTCATATATAAAGAAATTTAATATTCCAAACTTAAATTAAAGAAAAAAGACCCAATAATCAATTAAATAAATGAAATAACAAGACTCGAGAAATATGATATACTTTATAATATCATATATAAATATATATAATTTGAAATGGTTTTCATTAAATATTTAATGAAAAAGACGAAAAAGATAAAAAGAAAATAATTAGTCAAGATTTAATTAAGAAAGCCTTTGTATTTAATTGCTTTGTCAGAACAGCCATTTTTTAAAGTTATTTGACGTAATCGAAAAATAGAACAATAATTAAACTTTTAAAGTGAATTTATTGAATAGAAATTCCTTTTTTAAGTGGATCATATTTTTCCCCCAAGGGAGAAGATGAGGGCGAAATAAAACACTTGGAAGGTTTAGGCAAAAGGTAACTAAACGGAAGGAGGGAGGGGGCGGAAAAAGACAAGAAAACGGGTAGTTAAATGAAACACAAGTACTAGACAAGAGAAGAGAGTATAAGATTTAATTTAATTGGTGTTGACAAGAATGACGTTAAAAGGAGGGGACGGCCAGACAGACGATGCTTTGTCACGCGATGGAAAATGAATTGGCATGAAATCAGAAGAAGTGATAAATGGGGAACACCGAGTACGAAATTTGTACGCGACGTAGTGCAATCCCTCGAGATTTCAACAGAAAAGTGAAAAATATATCATCTCTCTAATCTAGTGCATACCCTTATGGGAAAAAAATTTTTGCCTCTGGGATGAAATTTTATTTTTTCTAAATATTGATGATATATTAATTGAAATGAGTTGAGACAGTTGATGTTCTGAGATAACAATGGTACACACATCTGGAGCTCTTCGAAACTTGGGAAGCACTTCACCAAATTTCTTATTAATAACCACATAATTTAAGCCCTGCCCCTTGGTGCAGAGCTAGAGGTCTGGCTTTACGTACCAGAGGTCAGTGGTTCGCTTCCCGTTCTGAGCGACAAAATTTTATATTATATTGGCTACCAATTAATATAAATAAATAAGGACAGAGTCTAAATAGCCTCCGATGCCAAAAAAGATTTAAAAAAAAAAACATGTTTAATCAATTTATTAATTGAAGCCTGATAGAACTTTATTGAAAATAAATAAACGTACAATCAATCAAAAGGATACCTAAAGAGAAAAAGTGCAAATTTTTGTGCAAATATATTATTGACGGTTAATAGAAAAATTTTAGATTATTAAATTTCCTTTGGACGTATACTAATTACTTAAAATTGATTATATTATAGTACCTCCTCATTCCTAAAATAGCGGGTTTTTAAAAAGAAAAAAAGAAAGTAATATTTTGTATTAGTAATGGGAGAATTTAAATTATATCAGACAATACGTGGAATTCATTTTAAAGGTAAAATGTGTAAAAATGTACTATTACACTATCCATTTCAAAAAATTGGAAAACGCTATCTTTTGTTTCGTCTTAAAAGATAATTATGAAAAACAAAATCATTAAATTACATAATGTTTTAACAATTATGAAATTTACTACTTTTTGTATTTATTTTGGTAATTATTCATTATATTGAAATAAATGATTTCATTATTATTCATTAGATTGAAATAAATGATAACGTTTGTCCAATTTCTTTCGAGACGGCTTTTATAAAATTATTATTATATATTAATAATGAAGTTAATTGAAAAAAATGATATAAAGAATATCCTTGCTAAATCTTTTCAAACAGGACTGTTTTTTATATGGAAACTATTAGTCAACACAGTTTTTCGAATATTTGGCGGTGTGATCAATCGCGAGAAAAATAATATTTTATCATTTGGCAAAACAAAAAACCTTTGGCCAAAAAGGCCAGATATATTTTGGACGGATTTGGGGTCGAAATTTTATAAGGAAAAATTGGGCCTGAACATGTCCAATTAATCGGATTTCACCAACCAAACCAGCCTAGACTGAGGGCCGAAACGTTAGACTGGTGGAAAATTAAATAAAATAATATTAGCTGGAAATTGTTGTCCTTTAGGCTTTTGATTTTTTTTACTTTCTCTTATTTAATCTATTTCAAAGACATGATTTATTTTATAATGTAAAGAAATACGTCCATGGTGAGCACTACAAATCGATATTTTGTTTTTAGAGAAATAAAAAACACAATAACTGTCTTTCTCTAACGCATGTTTCAGATAATAACTTACACACTATAATTCCCCCCCCCCCCTTCTCTCAGTGCATTAACAACCTCTTTAAACAAGACAATATGACTAAGAGGAGCGATCAACTTTCCCCACCATTTAATAACAAATAATAGTGGGATATAGGAGAGTCACTTAATTAAGTCAAAATATATTTTTTGTCTATAATTTAATTAATAATATTTTGAGTGAGTATTAAATATTAATTTTTTGGTAAAAATACGGCTTTATTGTGAAAAAATAGTTCTAAATTGATCATTCAAGATATAATCGATCGCTAGACACTACTTTTTCACATCTTTCGGGTAATAGATGGATTCCAAGTCGAAAGAACGACATCATCACCCGAATCGACCCATTTTTTGGTATCCCCATAAGAATGGAAACGCTGCTCAGACAAACCATGAGTCATAGATCGAAATTGGTGGTGATCGGAAGGAACAATATCTGGATAATAGGTCGGGTGTGGTAGGACATCCCAGTTAAGAGCTTCTAACTTTTCCTCGACCGGTTTCGCAACATGAGGCCGAGCGTTGTCGTGCTAGAAATTTGTCCTGTCTTTTCACGTAACCTGGCCGTTTTTGCTTCAATGCTCGGCTTGCATAAATTGTTGTTGGAAGCGTTCCTCCTGATGGTTTCGTTGTGTTGGAACAGCTCATAATACACTACACCCAGCTGATCCCACCAAACACAGAGTATGAGCTTGGAGTCATGAATATTCGTCTTTGCTGTCGATGTTGATGGTTCGCCTGGCCTGTATCAAGATTTTTTAAGTTTCGGATTATTGTAGCATATCCTTTTTTCATCACCCGCCACGATACAATGCAAAAAACTTTTTCTTCTCTGTCTTTGAAGGAACAATTCACAGGTGATTTTGCGTCTTTCTTGAACGATCAACATTTAATAATTCTGCAAGTCCTTCTTGCTTTTGACTCGGGTCTTCATCGAGTAAAGCTTTCATTTTCGCATCTTTAAACTTTTTCAAATGGCCTTATTTTCCGTGTCAAAATCACCTTTTTTTATAGCGTTGAAACCAGTACTCACATGTTGAAATTGATGGACAACAATCACCACAAGTTTCCGATAGCATTCGTTGACTTTCAGCACCACTTTTCTTCAAATGGAAGCAAAAAAGCAAAGCTCTCCGCAAATTGCGTTTTATTCACACAAATTTCGTCATATTCAACGCTTAAAAAAATAATGTCTTTTACACTTCGGCAAAATAGCACATAATGAAAACTAAAGCTACGTGAAGGTGATTTGACAGAAGTTAGCAAGAATATGACCCATTGCGATATAGTACTGGTTAATCCATTCTTGTAAATTCCTTAAAATTAATGGGCATATAATTAATTTTAATTAATATATTTAAATTTCCCATTATTATTTGATTAATATTTAATTTTAATTAATTATATTGTTTGTTTTTCTTTATTGATTTTAATGGCTATCAGGTCCAACTGCAAAAATAATTTTTTAACCTGCAACAAATTTAGATAGAGAGAAGAGTTGTATATCATTTTACTTGAGAGCTATGTTTATTTTTAGAATACATAAATCAATTAAGAAAAAAAAATATTTCAACCCCCCTCCCCCTAATTGTCAGATATTTACCAAAAAATAAATAATTCAGATCTCGGCAATTATTTAATTTGTGTGCCAAATTTCAGCATAATCGATTATTTTTTGAGTTATCGTGGACGAAAGAAATTACCACATACACAGACATTATTCCAAAAAGTATTTACGGACCTCAGGGTAGCATTTCAGTAGGTTCAATTTCGATTTTTTTTTTTACGGTTACATTAACTTTACATTGGCAAAGTTAAAAATTAACTTATAAATCACTATTAAAATGTTATTCATTAAAGTATAAAATATAATTGGCTATGTTTCTTTTCGGTCATTTTAATTGCAAGCAATCGATGAATAAATAGATATCAAATTCCAATTGTCCCTAAAGCTGATTTAGTTTACTATTTCAATTTTTTTATTGTAAATAAAAAAAATCTACTTATTTTTTATAACCGTTAAACCATAAATATTTTTCTAACAATCTAGAGAAATAAATGATGTGGCCGAACATGTCAATGTATACTTGAAGAGCTTTGTTCATACGCGATCTCACTTTATGCATTTTGCTATAACGCGATTTAAAAAATTGATTTAAAAAAATCTTAAGCAATTTACAAAATGTCAAAAGTTAATGTCCGTATTAAAAATTTGATTTTTGAGACTCCATAAAATACTAGGTCGAAAACCCAGATTATTTCATAGAACTAATTAATCGCGTATAGCAGTAAATCGCAAAATTTTGAAGTACACCTAAAAGCTCTGAATTTAATGTGAATAAATAGTCAGATCGACCAAGTGTACCCTTGTAAAAAGGAATGCTCCTTTTTCAGAGATGGTAAGTTATAAAATATAAAAAATTTTAGAAAATTATTATTAATGTACCGATCAAAACTTAAACAATTAGTTGACTATTTAAAAGACGATTAATAAGTTATTTATGACAAATAATATATGGCAAGTTTCTATATTCAGGAAAATCGCATTACATGGTTAATTGGTTCCGATGCCCGCGCTATGCAAAACAAAGAGTTGTTTGAGGCCTATTTATCTTAAAGTGCCGAGGGATGCGGAGAGACTTCACAAGAACATTTCAATTCGTACTCACATTGCAGTACTTAGGTAAATCTGTCGCTGCCACTCAGCACTTGCCTTGCTTCGAGTTGCCAATTTGTAATTGTATAAAAGCAAAAACTGCGTTTTATCAAAACAAGTGCTGTTCAAATCAGCGTTATGAAAGTTTTTCCTGTAATTTTTGTCGCTCAGGACGAGAAGCGAACCAATGACCTTTGGTACGTGTGGCCAGACCTCTACCTCTGTACTTGGGACAGGGCCGAGATATAATAATTTAGATTGGTTTAGAAGGTGGGTTTAGGTTTTTTATTTACTATAAAAAATGACATAGTAAACAAAATCAGCCTCAGGGTCAATTCGTTGGAATTTGATATCTATTTATTCATCGATTGATTGCAATTAAAATGACCAAAAAGAAACATAGCCAATTATATTTTATACTTTAGCAAATAAAATTTTAATAGTCGTTTTAAAAGTTCATTTTTTAAAGAGGTGTTTTTTTTTCGAGGTTCGACGAGAATAGGATAAGAGCCATGTAATATGTAATATAAAATTATTGAATCCCAAACGACTTGAGAATTAGCTAATAAACTTAAAAAGAATATTTATATATTGTATAATTAATTATTTAAATAAACCAGATGAAGTTTGTATTTGAATATTAATTTATATAGTGAAATAAATTTCCTGTGTTTAGAGATATATAATAGTCTGATTTATTCCTAAAGACAATACCTTAAGGGTTTAATTAATTTTGAGTTGTAGTGAATTGGAACATTAAAAAAAAGATAATAAATATAAAAAATTTAAGTTAAATATAATATTAAATAGCAAAAACGGGGTCCAAAAATTCTACAAATAGATAAATATAAAAATAGCTATCTGTGGAAGGAAATTTATTTAACACATATTTTATTATGTATAATAAAGAAATTAAATTAAAAAAAACGAGTGGGGAGAAATTAGAATTAAAAGAGGTGGGGAATTTTAAGAAAAATAGGAAGAAAGAAAAAGAATAAACGTAGAGATGAGACTAATATTATTCGATCAAGAGCGACGTTTCAGCCCTAGGTTGGACCGTTCTCCAAATCAATCAGTATAATTTGGCACGAAGATACTCTATTTGGGAAAGTTCAGCAATATTATTATAATAATTATACTAATAATAAATATAATAATAAAATTAAGACAAATATTCAATTTCAAGTTGAGAGCTCAGTGTCTCAATTTTTTTATGGGTTGCCTAAAAACTAGGCGTGTTTTTTAATTTCTAGAATAATCATTAAATTAGTAAGGGGGATAAAAAAAAGTTATTTTATAGTTTTATGACTTAAGAATTTTGGGGGCAATTGAGCTAAAAAATCTATTATCAAAGGGAATATCAGGTGAAAATGATCAAACTCCGAGTTTAAGAAATTTTATGAATCTAAAGCTTTTAATTTTACGAAAGAAAAAGAATGGAATAAAAAATTTTTGAGAAATTAACTGAAAATAAAAATCGAATTTAATCATTCCAATTAAATAAATCGAGAAAATATTGGAAAGAAGAGGGTCGAGGGCCCGGTGAGTGGAGGAGTGAGGAATTCAAAGCTAAATGTTGAACTAATTTTTAATTCTTGAAGAGGGTGGCAGTCGTTATCTTAAAGTCGAATGGAAGAGTATGAGAGGGAAGGGGGGTTGATTGAAACCTGGGAAGATCCCCTTTTTTTCACGGCTTCTTGGTCTGATAAGACTTAGAATTCCGAGGGTTCGACGTCTAATTAATTTACTCCCACGAAGCCGCTGTTGTTAGATCGTGAAGCAATTGAACCTCTGGCAATATATACAATATATAGGGCATTCAAACAAGAAAACCGACAAAATTCCTCGGTAATTTAATGAAATTATCTGAAATTTTGAGATTTGATATCTGGTTGAGAGGCGATTATTCGGCATAAAACGATTGCGTGGCATTGGATGCGGAATAAATCAATGGCGGTCATTACTCAGCAATGGGCCGATTGATATCACATACATGGCCGGCCTTATCAATGAACTCGGCCCGGTCAATCGGTACCGTCATTTAAATGTATACATTATGCAAATTACATTTGCAACAAGATAGGTCCTTTCGATTCGAAAGCAAGTGACCAGACAATTTTGTCTCGATATTAAACCTTTTACAGAGATTTACATACAATGCACATTTTTACAAGTGAGAGTCGGTGACGGTGTGTTCGGTGCCTTTGAGAGAAGTCTCCCCTCAGGCGAAGAGCAACTTAACAACTAGTTGAGTTAATAAGACAATAATTATAATAAAAATAAACGGCCTGCCTAAGTTTAGTTTCTTATTTGCTGAATTATGCAATATTTAATCTTGAATAATCTTTAAATTGAATATTTATATTCATGATATCAAAAACGCAACAAGTTGTATATATATTTACTAAATATTATTTGGATTTATTAAAATTTCAGATTCCGAATTCGGCTTATGAGAAAAACCCCACTCTTTTGGGGACCAGTGGGAGCTTATAAAAAATCCAATGAGAGTGTGTTCGATTCATTGCTCTAAAACAGACCACACATTCACAAATGTTAATTTCTAAGGATTTAACAACTGCGCTTTAGAGTAAGGATGGCCAATCCCGCATACGAAATTAGTCTTCAAAGCGCCCGTGACACTATCATCTAAAAAGTACATTTTAAATGTCATTTCTCAACTTATTTTTAGAATATTGAGAGATTGTTATAAAAAATATTGGGACTTGCTTACATGATTGAAGAATATTTACTATTATTATCATTTGTCTTTATTAAAGGATCAACTTGGTTTTTTTGAATATCAATTCATTTAAGTATTTATTAATTTACATTTATTTTCTCAATCATTAAGAAAATGCTAGACCGGCGTGGATACGCGAGTATACACATAGAGTATACATACAGGGAGTTTAAAAAGGTTCCAGCTATGCTTTTTCTCTCTGCATTTACCCTATTTTATTATTTTTAAAAATTAATAAGGAAATTTTTACATTAGACATAAAAAACGCATTTATTTTGAATCTCATTCCAATATAAGAATGTTACTTTTTATAATTTATTTTATATTATTAAGATAAACTCAAAGGATTGCAGTAAAAACAATTGAAAAAACTTTATCAAAGTTTACAAACATAAATCTCTAATCTAAAGGATGCGTGTGTCAGGTCGTTTGATATTTACAATAAGTAATGATAATTGTCAAATTTAATACTGTCGATTTCCATTAAAAAAAATAGTCTTTTTTAGTTTATTAAATAAACGAACACCAACCGCCCTAAGAGTAATAATATATTATTACAAAATTTATTAGTTTAGTTAAATTTATTGCATTATAAAGCACCAAGATCCGGACTGTAGGGGATAAAAAAAGAAATTGAGAATATAAAAATAAATTAAATTTAACTATACGAATGAAGAAATAATAAGAAAAAAAGTAATTTATAAGTTTTAAAATTTAGTGAAGATTTCTTCAATCTTCAAGAAAATTCAAATTTTTGGGAAAGGATAGTATTTTACCTTCAGAATTATGTTTAGCTTCACTGAAGAAGAGAAAAATGACCAAGAAGAAAAATGGACCTGATGAAAAGATAAGAAGATAATATATAGAAAAGAAGAATGGGCAATCTTAGGTCGAATAACTAGCGGTTCCCCCCCCCCTCCCATTTATAAGTTTTTTTAAATAAAAGATACATTTATGAATTCAGAAGAAATTATGTTTATAATGAAGAGTATATTATTATGAAAAAAACGGGAGGGGGGGAGGGGGCAAGGATAAGGTTCAGGGGTTATATTTTTATTTCGGATAATTACACTCATTTAAGATAAGAAAATTTTTAATTTAAGTAATTCCCTATTAAAAATCAAATATATTAAAATTGACTCTAAGATTTTTCTTTGGAACGTCCTGAATTGAGGCCTTAATGTTGGCACTGTCATATTATATATGAAGATTTTGTTTCTTGAATAAAACCAGCTAATAACAAATTATATAATGATAATTTTATTTTTAAAAATTATTTTATTTGTTTCAAAAAAATCAAATTATAATAAATAAATCCTTTTGTAAAGACATTACGCGGTTTAATTAATAAAATGAATAATATTTTAATTATATGCGATTAACTTTTATATTTCAATAATTATTTATACTATATCAAAGTCGGAGAAAAAAAGTCATATAAATGCATGATTGAAAAGCGTAACATATTTTACGATATCCGATATCGTCGATTTGTTCGTTCCAATCGAAATGGATTTGTGATATTAACGTAAACGGATAGTTTATTTATTAATATTGATAGTATAAAACTGGTCCAAACTTTTTTCTCAATGAGATTGACACAAGAACATGTTTGAGACATAACGACGTTTCCCAGAAGTGATTATCCATTGGCATTTAGATTATCGAAATCGCCAACTTGTCACTAGAGAGCTGATTTGTCAGCTGCTATTAAAATCTACAAACAAAATTGTATTGCAAGAAATGGAGCGAATACAACAAAAAATAAATAACATTTTAATGTGATTTGAAAAAAAAATTCAAAAATTTGATGTTTTCTTTAATTGTTATATATTATTCTTGCAAAATTTCTGGTCAAAGATTTGTCGTCTAACGAAGACTTCAAAAGATTTATTAAAAGATATTTACATTTAATTGGATACCAAGAGGTGCATAATTTTGTTTTCTTGAAGGTAGACAACGTAAATGACCAACTCAAAAATGGGTTTTCAATTAATTGTTCTAGAGCTGTTCCAGAGCGAACAAAGCACACAAACACACACGTCTCTAGAAATTAACAACTGAGCATGCTTGGAGGAGCTCTGGAGCAATTAATCGGTGAGTGAGTTGGTCAGTCCAGGAAGCAAAAACTAACCAATTTCTCCAATTCATGCTATATCAAATATAATATGATTGCTTAATTTGTACAATCTATTGTCACACAATCAAGGGTGCTTTGGTTACATCCTCTTCAAAGTAATATAATATTATGGCTTTTTATAAATTAAAAACACTTATGTCTATATAATTCTGTTGTATATTTTCAATGTTCCTGCAATATATTTTTGTTTCTATTTAACTTTCATATTTAAATCCTTAAATAATAGGGAGAATTAAAAAAATAAATATTCGAGCACATTTAAAAAAATATATTTTTGATTTAATCTCAAAAAATAAGATCCTTTTTCGGGGGAAAATATAATATTCATTCGAAATAGAAAAAAGGTTTAAAATTTTTATTGGGTTGCCCTTTATGAGCTTTTTTTCGAATACTAAGCTAATTTTGTAATGGAAATTAAATGCCCAAGAGGCATTTGATATCAGAGAATAACAAAAAGCGCTTTGCGGATATCCATGTTTCGGAATTTAATCATACCCTTCTTAAATTTCATGTAAGAAAAGTGTTCCTCAATCATAATTTTTATTTTCTCAGCTATTATAGAACATAACAGAAGGAAGGTATATGATTCATACAAAATTCACTTCAAATGTTTTTATAGTCTTAGAGGATAGATCTCAAAATTTAAAAACGATAGACAAAAATATTGTATAGAATAAGAGTGAAAAAATTTGGACATTATATGGGGTTTATTTTCGAAAAAATGAAGGACTACCTTGGGCTACGCCATTGTAAGTATCCAAGAAAATAGAGTTTGGAATTAATTATTTATTTGTAAAAGTAGACATTTCTTTAATAATACCTTTAAACTTAACATTATATTCTAGATATCCTCATGAATGAAATATTTTTTTTAATATGAAAATTTTAAGGAGGATTCCCAAAAGCAAGGGAGAAGGTTATCCCTAGTACACCTTGAGTTAGCAAAATAAGGTATATTTTTTATCTAAAAAATATAAAGACCAAATAATTTAAATAATTTTGTTGTTGTTTTTTTTTAGTTTTCCGCCTAAAAAATGTCTTATATGCGCGCGTGAAGACTCCATTTCCATGGATGATAGAGATAAAAAATTTGGGTCACATTTATTTATTTAAATTCTTACTTTACATTCTGATCTCTCTTGGAAAAATAATTAATTCATAAACATCATTGTCTAGTTTCTAATACAAATAATTTGGATTGCCAATATGTTTAACAGGGTGCATATGTCTGCAGCATGATTCAGGGGCGGATCCTCCGGGATTTATTTGGTCTCCAATCGGGGAGAATCCCGAAGGCTGATAATCTCCACTAACAATCCTCAGAGGGTCCTTTCCTAGGTGACTTAATCCTAGTTTTATAAACTAACCGCATCCTTGGGCCTGCATAATGCATGAATTGCCGGGGACCAAAACCCAACAGGGTGTCCGTCCAAAAAAAAAATCGACCATGACGAACGATGTGATAAGAGTCCGGTTATTATAGCGCGGATTAAGGGCCGGAGTGAGTGTCGCGTATTTGCTCTCTTTCCCCATTTGTCCCCATGTAATGGTACATTTTTATGGCCTCGAGATTTATAGCACAAAGCAAAGCGAGGGTAATATTACCTTAAAACTGTCCAGTAAGTGGCCCGATTGTAAAAATAACGAAATAATCCTGCCTATACAAATATAAAAATCGACTGGAAAAACGAGAATCGTCAATGCGAATAAATAGGACATAAACCAGATCATTGGGCTCATTCAAGTCAGGGTCGGATTAAGTTCTCTATCTCCAGCTTGGCAAATATTTTTATTTCTGACCATCTATCATTTATTCAAATCTTATTCTCATTATTAAGTTTTTAATTAGAGAATAATTCACGGCTCTTTTTAATTTAAGTTCAAGTGTAATCAATTTTTTTTTTAAGAATTATTGATAAAAAAAAAAAAATTCGGAAGATATATCCTAAAACATGATAAATAATATAAATTATTATACATATGTAAATAAAGAAATTTTATGGATGGCTTCAGGTCGGCTGCATGTGAGTGTCTCCATGCACGAAAGCACTTCGGGTATATAAACTGCTCAAACTTTTATGGACCAAAATTGATTTATAAAACATTCATAAGAGGGAGAACAATGAAATATAGAGGTATAAAAAATTTTTACTTGACCTTTATGGAAAATGTCGGGTTTTTAATTTTTCGAATTATGGAATTTCTAGATGTGGAGATTTTGATTTAAGGAAAAGAATTTGAATTTGTTAATTCTCATTAAAAAACTAGTAGGGGATAGTAGAGAGAAACAAAATAATGGTATATGTCGGTCTTATTTTTAAGGGGTTTTCACTAATCCTTTTCGGTATTGCGGTAAAGACATCAGTGCCAAGACAGGTGGAAAATGTGTTAATTTATAAAAAAGCTTTTATAGTAAATTGAAAAGTTACAACTTTGTAATTTAAAGAATGATTGAAGAAATATCTGAGAGGTGAAATCTAATAATAAATAATTTTGCAGATGTTTTCAGGATGGTGAATATAGAACGAGAGAGAGAAAGATAGATGAGGGGGGGGGGGGGGTAGAGAGAGAGAGAGAGATGAGCACCCGTGGGTATTTTGTCGTTTGCACACCCGCTTTGTGCTTGCAGGTAATCCTGCCTGATCAAAAGGGTGTCAATTATTGAGGCGCATGCAAAATATGTTTGTCCTAAAGATTTGTGCTCGCTCTATTCGTAAATGCAGGTGGTGGCAAATCGAAGGCAATGCTTGTCAAATGTGTCTTAAATCATCCCGAGGGTAGCTATTAAATTAAACGGCATCGACAGATGCGTTTCGAGTGAGTCAATATTTGTTTCGTTAGATGCAGCTCAATAACAAGCTTGGCGCATTTATATTGTCCAATTATGCAATATTCAAATGATAGGATCATATTAAAACGGATTAGATTTATATCTGTTAGCTTTTTTTCCAGAATTTTCCAAAGCCATTGTGATTTATTATTTTTAAACAAATAAAAGTAAAATATTGATTAGGAAATAAAAATTTTTTAATCGAATTTCGAAATTTCTTTTTTTTTTAACAGAAAAATATAAATAATATATGTATAACTACAGTATCTCATTCAATTATTATATATAAAAAAAAAAAAAAAAAAAAAAAAAAGATGGGGCTGTAATTGTGTTAAAGTAAAAGCCCAAACAAGTCTTGGGACCGTACTCAGAAGAATTTCTTAGAAAAATCTTCTCTTAAAGACAATACTATTATAATTTTCAACGAACTTGAAAAGTTCTATCTGTATGTCTTTCCGCAATTTTTTTTCGAAAATCAAAATTTTGAATTTGGATTCGGATAAAAAAATGGAGTACATATGTTCATAAATTTTTAAAATTGGTCTATGGAAACATGATCTAAATGGCCTTCGAAATTTTGAATTTTTAGCACATGTCACTATTTTGGCGTTTGATTCTGATATCAACATCTATAAATCCACACTATTATTTTGAAAGTGTTTCGAGCGAAGCTATTGAGTAACGGGTTCAAATAGCTTTCCTCGAAATTCCACAGCCTATAGAAGTTTTCTAAGTTCCTCTAATTCAAAGATCTTCCTTAGAGCTGTTAAACATTCAGGAAAAATTTTATCTCAAAAAATTATATTTAAAAAAGTTTCCTGAAATTCTCCCTAAATTAAGATTTTTCTAAGGAATGTTTTTTCTCTCTTGCTCTTAGCCTTATGGGAATTTAATTTAATTTTAAAAATGCGGCTGTGAGGAAACCCGTCGCCCAACCTGATGCTTCAGAACCACTAAAACTTAGAAAAATTAATTTAAATTTTATAAAATATTTTTAGGAGGAAATCTTTGAAAAGTTTTAGCAGGAAATTCGCGACAGGAAAAGAGAAGAGAATTGACTACGAGTGTTCAGGGTTGAATGTTCCTATTGTGTTGGAGTGAGGTCGTAAATTCATATGTATTTGTTTAAAAAATGTCACTCTTGAAATGTAGGGTTCTTTTTCTACCTGACGTCACCCCTACCTCTTCCATAAAAAGTGACATTTGTTTATTAAAAACAAGCAAAAGAGGAAAATGTCTATGAAAAAGAAATTTCAAAAATAAAAATAAATTATATTAACAAATTTCACTAGTAGTAAATGTTTTTAATAAATATTTAGTTAAAGTTTATAAGGATTTTTACTTTCTCTTATCTATATACAGTATAGGGAAAATATTAGTGTCACAAAAAAATTTGATGTCGAGATTTCTATGGAGATACACGTTTTGAGGTCCCTTGAATCCAAAAAAAATGCCTGTCTCGTTTTGTGTATATGTTTTAACAAATAAGTCAAAAACGAAAAATGTTCGAGGTTCAATTTTAATTGTCGCAAATTTCACGAAGCTTTTCGATAAAACGGTCAAAAGGTACTACTATTTTACTGGTGTACTTTTTAATTTTTTGTTTCTTTTTTCGATTTTCTCAAAATCGTCCCTAACGATTTTGATTAAAATTAATAAAACAATTGTTTATTAGTTGATCTTGAAAATGTGTTAACCCTTATCCACCCCTGGGGTCCACTTTACTCTTGTACGTTTTTAGGTTTTTGTGATTTTCTCCTAAACCACACTAATGATTTTGATTAAATTCTATGTACATATAAGAAATTAGATAAGCTTTAAGATGTTTCAATCATTTTCCACTTCAAAATAGTGTGGGTTCTTAAATGTGAGATTTTATAAATGCCTTATATATGGTTCCTATGACATAAAAATATAAATATTTGTAAATATTATCTTTTATAATAAACCAGATTTAGTTATCAACATTTTTTGAATATTTGTTTTCTTTTATTTATCGGGCTAAATTTGGTATGGGATTGCTGGAACCTTGGGTGCTGATATGCTATCGGAAAGGAAAAAAAATTGTGGTTAAGCAAAAAAAAATCTGGTGTGACAGCATATCACATTACTTTCGCTTGCCTCGGTAGGTAAGAGAAAGTTTTGTCCTGTGCGTATAGTCATACCAGATTTATTTTTCTCCTCCAGTCCCAATATTTTTCATTTCAAAATTTTATCTGACATTTTTTTACTTTTGCCCAATTGTTTTCGTCTCCAAAATACAAAATTTCTTCCTCCAACCCTCCGAAAAAAGTAATCTGTTTAAATTTCTACAAAAGGATTTTTGAGCTGGCTGTGAACAAATTAATCATTGATTACCGATTATTGGAAAATTACCGGTATAAACTTTAAAAGTTTTAAAATGGTGTGTCCCGATTACACAAGTAAAAAAATAAATCTAAAAATTGATGATTATTATACTATATTTTATTATATAAAAAAAAAGAAAAAAATGATTTATTAAAATTCACTCACATATAGTTAAAGAGATGGATGAAATATATTATTAAAGGATCTACTTAAAAAAGTAATAATCTCTACTATAATATTTTATGAGCTATCAAATAATCCAAAAGTATTAAAATTTTGTTCTCAAGAAGGAATAATTTATTGGCAATGTAATGGAAGGAGAAAAAGCTTTAGAGAAACGTTGTATTCCCTCAAGATTAAGGACATTCTTCAGTTTAATCCGAAGTAATTAATCTTGAGGAGAAATTAAATAGCGAGTTAAAGTCATCTTCACATTTTAATATTGTTTCATTCCGATTAATTAATATTAAATTGCAAAATTTTCAACTAAGTAGATAATAATTAAATATTTTATTAATAAAATGGTATGAATTGAAATTTTTTTATTTTCATGATTAAGGCAAAGAAATTTTAGGTATTAACTTTTTAGGTTTTACAAATTTCATTTTGTTTTATTAATTTATTTATTTCATGGGTTATTTTAATTCGTGATCGTCGTCTCTCCATCTTGTCTCGGTGGCCTCTTTCACTTGACTGCAATAATATCACTCTTGAAGCCTCCAGTCCAGCGCTTAGGAGGCGTCGAGTTTAGATAAAGAGAGTGAGACTCGTGGGTATATTTATTTACTCGCAGGTTTTCTGCGATAATCACTAGAAGACTTCAGAATCAGACATTAAGTATTCAGAAACATTCCCAAGAAAAATCTTTACTTAAGGCTTTGCTTTTTCTTATATAATTTTTTTAAGATAAAATTTTTCTTCACTGAATAAATAGAAGAATTAACAAGGTCTTTGAATTAACCACTTAAGAAAAATTTTAATATAAGAAATTCTATATTCAAAAAGAAATTCCTCTTAAGATTCTGAATGAAAGAGTGTAAGCTGAAGAAAAAAGCCATTTCCTTTTGTAAGCAACTTCTACCATTCATTTTGGTCTATTTATTTATTATTATGCGACATTTGACGAAAAAAAATATAAAATTTAATCAGCCTAATCACATAGAAAATGTCAAGATTGTCAGTCAGTCTACAAATTAAATTATTCTTAAGAATTTCTTTCTTGGGATTTTACTAGAGGTGAGGAGTTGCTATCGCCAGAAAAAGTTATGATTTGAATTTTTACCATAAACATGAACTTCTTAGTCCTTGACTTATTTCTTTGATTCAGGGCCGAGATTGACTGAGAGACAAAGAGGCCTAGGGAAAGACTTGGGGAACAGAAGAAATACCAGTCTTAGTTCAGGTAATTTGAGATTGCTATCCATGTACTCGAGCATCTTAGTAATATTTAAAAGTGAACTCAAAAATTCGCTTCGTTAACTGATTCCTCAACAATATGGTGAACTTACAATAGGCTCCTATACTACTAATCAATAAAAAACTAAAACTAAAACTAAAATTGTAAAACGCTTTTTTCGTAGTAAGGGATATTTATGTGAACATCATGATATCGATAGTATATGATTATTATAAAAATAAACATCGTTTTCAATAAACATTCAAATAAAAAATAAAAGACTATAGGGATCTAGAGAAAGAGGGGCTTGTTTTGTAAATCGTTTAAATGATTATTTTTTTAAGTTGGCAAAAAAGATAAAAGAATAATAAATATCTTGATATATGATTATTATTGTTAATTAAATTAATCTTGGTTAAATTGAAATAAAAAATCTTAATGTTGAATATTAGTGGTGCAATTTGAATAATGAAAAGGATGCGCTCTCCGGCTCGGGAAACGAACCCCTCGGCGATATACGGTCCGACGCGTTGCTTTTCTAGGGACATAACCCCATTTCCCTTTTTCCCTTTTGGCCCCCAAAGCCGTCCGGATCAACGTCAATCTGAATTGTTAATGTACGATCTTGTCTGATGATACATATAGATATTTAGAACGAGAAAGGGGAAGGAGCTAATCGTCTATAACTTGGTTATAGACACAAGAGTGGCCGAGAAAAAAGAATCACCTTCCCAACCTCTCCCATTTTATGAGATATAATACACTTAATGAAAAAATTTGCTGTTTTATTTCAATCTTTCGGCATATGCAATTTATTGGTGTCTCTTTCCTCTTGTAGAAGAAGGTAATCCTATTAGGCAAATAACGGGGTTGTTATGAAAACTTTACGGGATGTAAATTTTTTCTAGCGAAATTAGATATACATCGTGA
Source organism: Anisolabis maritima (assembly GCA_010014785.2). Classification (NCBI taxonomy): domain Eukaryota; kingdom Metazoa; phylum Arthropoda; class Insecta; order Dermaptera; family Anisolabididae; genus Anisolabis; species Anisolabis maritima. Next base: position 18,164 of record JAAAKE020047891.1, read on the forward strand.
CACAGAATATAAATATTAAATAAGGCTTCCGAATGGTAAAACCAAGCAAAGAGTAAAGATTTACAAATTAGGTATGCTGTTGAATCCGTGGTGATTGCCTGAACAATTTTAAAATATTTAAACTAAGAATAAATTCAAAAATGCAAAAGGTGGTTGATCCAATCAGAAAATAGAAGAAAACTGAATTAAAATTCAAAATCGGGCTTAATTTATTTTAACAAGGAAAGTGCGTATATAAACACACCGAGAAGTTTAATTGAATCTATTGATGCTGGTATAAATTAACTCTTTTTCCCTTTTGAAAAGCGTATTTAATCCCGAGTTGACAGGCAAGAAAGGAAGCTTTTCGATTGAACAAGCTGTAAAAGTATGCATAGGCGGCCATAAGACGAGTTATGTCCCCGTCTATTCCTCAAGGGGCGACTCCAAAAGCTTCTTTTTAAGATTCCTTGGCACTTGGAAACGAAAATATGGCCTGGACATTGCACCATATGAAACACATAAAAACACCCTACCTTCTCTTTGTCTTATTTATTTTTCTATTTTTTTTTTTATTTTAAGAAGACAGGTGAAAAATAAATTGAGAATGATTTTAGAACTGATATGCCATAAAAGGAGAGAAATTACACAAATGTAAGTTAAAAAAATTTATTTGATAACGATTTTTTTTTAATATATATATATTCGTGTTGGAAAATGAAAGTAATTTTTTTTGCTTATTAAATTTCGAAAAAAAATTTGTATATACAATCAGTCACATAAATATACATAAACTGATAAATTTCATAATTTTTAAAACATTTTGAAATTTACTCTTTATAGATTGTGTGTAACTCTCCTAATTATCCATTAAGATGTAACAAAACATACAGTTTGTCCAATTACTTTTGAGGTGTATAGAATGTCCTCCGCAACGCGGATCTCCAGATTTTTTGTGTCGACTTTTTTTTATAATAAAAAAAATCAAACAGGATTTAAAAACATTTTTATTTTGATATCATGAATACCATTTCTCCTATCTTTTTTATGGGATTCTTAAATTCTCAAATTGAAGGCTCCACATTATTTTGAGGTGGAAAATGAGAAATACATTTTAACCCAAAAAAAAACCTAAAAACGTTCAAGAATAAAGAGGGTGGCAAAAAATTTTGAGGCGGATAATAGATTAATATATTTCAAAGATTTTCCAAAAATTAATTGATATATATTTTAATAAAAATCATTAGAGCCGATTTTGAAAAAATTGAAAAACAAGATGAGTAAAGTACTAGCACTTTTTAGCCGATTTTATTAATAATCTTGCTGTCGTATGTGACATGGGTACTTAAATTAAATATTGAATTTTAGCCTCGACTGTTTTTTTGTTTTTGTGAATTTTCTACACACACACAACCACAGAGATTATTTTTAAGAGGCTTGAAAACATGTTTTTTCTTTGAAATCTAGGCATCACAAGACAATATACGACCGTACATATATAGGAAAGAGAAAGTAAAAAGCTTACCATGAATTGGAAGCAATTCGAGAAAAATGAATTTGAAATACATAGAAAATATTCCGTCCCTGTTTCCTTTTTTACTTACTCAACGAATAAAAATAAAATTATAAGGCCAGATATATTTAAAACAAAATTTCGGTATTTTATATGTAAACTATCAAAATAATGTTTAGTTCGTTTCTCTCTTTTGAATATGAGAAGAAATGTTATAAATATTTAGGAAATATGATGATGGTCTTCATTTAAAACAGAAACATCGTTCACAATAAATAAATAAAATAAATCTAGCCTAACACTCTTTCGTTAATCATAGCCGCATTTCAGACAATGAATTTATTTAAGGCTATCATCCGAGTGAGGCCTCTGATCTACAAAACAAGGGTGAAAAGAAAAAGTTTCTTTTTTTTCATTTGTTTATTTTGATGGCGTTACTTTTGCTTTTTAAATTTATTTTAAAAAGATTACAGTCACTAATCGCCGGTACAGGAGATAGAGAGAGAGAGAGAGAGAGAGAGAGAGTGGGGGAAAGAGCATTTGGTCAAGTGGTAGGCGCTTTAATCAGACGAACGGTTGTATTATATTGAGCCCTTGTCCGAAACGGGTATCCGGCCAAATCCGGCGGATCCGGCGACAAAGCAACCGATAATGCTTGGATCATCTATATACATGAAGCCGGGCGCGTAAGCCGGGATGGGATTGCTGGCGCAGAGGGGATTGCTGCCGCAGAGGGTTAAACATCTGCCCTATACTCCCATCCCTTCGGGTACCCTCCCAAACCCATACCCTAACTCATCGAAACCGTGTATCGGACGACCGAGATTAACCCAGTCATGTTAACAAATAAAACATGCATTCAAAACTAAGCCGTAAACAAACTGTGGTATCAGAAACCCTTTCAGATTAGTTGACTCCTTAATGGAATATATGGCGGGGCTGAGTTCGGTTATCACCAATTGGTAATCCTACGTGGTTACAAGTGACAAAACACTTTACGATAATCCTCCATTAAAACAAAACCAAAAAATAGCGATTTTATTTTAATTTCGTCATTTTTTACTAAACTCAAGTATTATTAGAATAAATGGAGAAAACATTCCCATAAGAATGATTTATTTTAGGACGAAGAAAGTAATAAACTACAAATAAAAGAGAATTAAACAATGACATATGAAGTGGTTTCTGTCAATCTTGCCTCTTTTGCTTGATTATCGGGAATTACGGAATTTTTGCTAAGGGAGTTAAATCTCCGTAAACTAGTTAATTTTGTCTTGGATGAGCGTATGCCTAAAAATCGTTAACCCCCCCTCCCCCCCCCCGTTGTTGATCGTCTTGTTATTTGAAAGGTAATTTTGAATTAATGTTTATACATTGGTTTATTTATTTGAAATTATTTATATTTAAATCATAATTAAAATATTTATTTAATTTTTAGTCTTGTTAGGGTTGGTTATAGTTAGCTAACTAATGGGTGAATTTGAAGACTAACCAGAAAATATTACAGTATAAAAAGTAAACTAAAATAAACATTACCCACACCCCCACCTCAAGAATTAATATATTTAAAGGAATAACATTTCAAATTATTATTCTTAAAAAAAACACCTTAGCTAAGTATGTAAGAAAAAACAGGCCCTTATTCCTCTCTACCAGAAAATGTCAATCTTCTAAATGAATAAAAATGAATAACGCAACACGTTATAAAATCATTAAGAAAATATATATTAATATTTTCCTTTTACTTTTTATCTTGGACAACCATAATGAATTTTTGGTATTTGGAAGAGATTTTATACTCTAAGATGGATTTCTCAATTAGAGGTTAGAGGTTCGTTTAAATGTCTAGTTTAAGTTTAAAATAGTTTCTAATTCCACTGATTTAACCCAGTGTTTACCCTCAAAACTCTCATTAAGAATACTAAATTTCGTTTAAACGATTCTTTTCTTTTAAATCCTGATTGATAATACCTAAGAGGTTTAAAAGGAAATGAATAATAATTATATCTATGTAAAAAAATTAATTTCAAAATGAGTGGATGATAATAATATTACAAGAGCAATTATTGACTATTCAAGGTTAAAAATGGATTTTTGTGAAATTGGAGAATGTGGTGATATATACATACACATACATATATATAATAATCAGATGAAGATATTTGGGACTCAATCAAGTTTGGCTAAAGAAAAGTAAATTACAATGTGTCAGATAAGTTAATAAAAAGATTATTGTATTTGTATAGAATTTGAAAATTTTTTGGAATTATATGTTATAATTATAAAATCTAAATAAATAAAAATGAACGTTGTCGTTCTAACGTTTGCACTATTTTGGTTATTATAGGTTCTAAGCCAGGCTTTTTGAACTCGCTATTGAGAACATTTGTTAATCGAAATCGGAAAAAATAATCACTCGGGATCAATGGAAATTTGCATTCCATTTCTTGATTTTCGATAAATAAATTTTTTCAAGTGCTACAGTAATTATTTATCCAAGACGATAATACTTATCGATTGCTACTAGAGAAAGATTCTTCTTACTTACTCCCACGCAGCACATAACATTTCGGTCTATAGTTTGGATTAACCAACAGAACATGTGTTGACACCCAACAAAATCCCGAGCTAATTTCTATTGTGGCCACTGTTTAATATCGGACCGTGTTTGTGGGGTTTAGCCTGATGTACGTCCCCCCTCCTCTCCTCCCATCACCACATCCAAAGGGGCCATTTAGTGACTTAGACCGCAAAATGCTGCTAACTGCGACACAGAGCGTTGAAAAGCCAACTACTTCTGAAAATGACACTATGACATTTCAATTTGCATTATATCGCTACTGGGCATTTATATATATATATGTACAGGTCGAGTCGGATTGGCGTGTGTGTTGGTCTATGCTTATTCCACTGACAGCCAGCCGTCGGGTGTCAAAGCAATGCGTCTGCAAAGGAGGGGCACAAACTGATTGTGAAAACTTACCAGCTGACACTCGGAAATTTTGTCAGTTTATTTAAACAACATTCTTATAACAATAATAGCAATAAATTTTTTTTATTGAATTAAAACAAAACCTCAATTGTTTGGTTTCTTTTCAGACTTAAAAAATAATCTTTTATAATATAATTTATAAATTGGTCTCACGAAAAATAATCTATTTATTTTTTTTATAAAAAAAAAAAGATATAAGATTAGAGTGGCATAGCTAACGTCTGTGAGGTCTTGGAGTCTCTATAAAGTCATTACTTTTTTTTAATAAAAATTTATTTTATATGAATTTAAATATTAAGCTTTTTCATGTTTCTCTTTAAAATTTTTCTGGCGTAAAATTTTGGTCAACCCTAAGTAAAAATTTATGAGTGTCAAAAAAGTTTAAACCCGATTTCCTACAAAAAATTTTAAACAAAACAAGCTAGCAAAAGAATATACAAACTGAAATGAAGAGGGAAGGTTGAGAGAGTTTACCGTAAAAGGGATAGAAGTCAGATGATATAATAATTATAATGAGAAGTGAGCATTTTGAGGTCAAATCCGCGTTCGATAAGTTGGGAAAATTATTATAACGCGATGTAAATATCATAATTTTGCTATCATATTAAAATTTTATATTTATATTTTAGATAATTTCTAAATTTGTTGATTTAAAATAAATATCAACCATGTTTATTCTTAGTATTTTTGTGGTGTCTAATCTAATCATCTTAAGAAAATATTAAAAAGTTGAAGAAAACTATTCCAAATAATTTCTTGGAATATTTTAATAGAGAAAAAAAAAATTGTTGTTGTAGTTTTGTATTTCATGACCTTCATCTCTAAAACTACTTTGCTGTTTTGGCCAGCCACTAAACAAAAAAATTCAAAAGGCTAGTAAATGTAAATGTGAATATATAATCAAGTCAAGTAGGATTTGAATAAACGAATCAACATATATATTTATACACGGAGCCGTCGAGAGGGGACATTCAAGGATATAGTTCAGTAGGCCCTTGATGCTTAATAATAAATGCGGATAATTATTTTTAAAAAATTGTTAAATAAGAGATTCAACCAGGCATTTGATGGGCCTACATATACATACTCTACTCCTAAAAAGTACTTCTTAATGAATAATTAGGAGAATAATTAGGAGAACTACATGAAATTCAAAATCATCAAATTCCATAATGTTTTACATATTATTAAATTTATTATTATCGGATTTCATGTAGGTCTTCGAATTATCCATTAAGACGAAACCAAAGATACATGTTGTCCATTTACATGTGAGAGGGATAGTATATACAATACATTTGAAAATAACTAAAACAAAAAGTTTATCTATTAAATCCTCGAAATGTCAAATTTGGTAGGGTTAAATATTTCTCCGGGTGGTAAAAATTTTACGCATTAAATGATAGATGAATTTACAATCGTGAACAAAACTTTTGAATGATCTCATTAAAATCATCAAAGAGAAATTAGTATTTAAAGAAAGTAATATTCTTTTTAATTTTGAAAAATGTCAGACTTAAAAAGGCTTATAGCAAATAAATAAATAATAGGATGAAATTGGCCTTAAAAAACTAAATCTTCAGCCCCTGGACCAGTATGGCAATACTTAAGCAAAAGAAAATTTATTGAAATTCCATAAATTTTTGTTTATATTAAGGGGATATTTTCAAAATAGAGATATTTTATTAACTAATGGGTCATTTCATTATATCAAACCTTACAATCTTACTCGATTTTTTTCAGCTATCTTAAGCCAAGTAGAATTTGAATATTGCTAGCAAAAGAGAATAATTTGAAGTTGTTGACAAGGAAAACAATATTTCTTTGTATTCTTTTAGTGAACAACGATAAAATATTTATATCTACTTAATTAAAATTAATTATGCATTATAATCATTAATTAGAAGAATACGCTACTATATAAAGTAAAACAGGGATATTCAAAAGTCTCTCCGGGGTTTCAAATATTGATAGTGCAATAATTATGACAGACATTGCAAAACGACTTATAGCAACTGATACAGAATCTCTCCAAGTTTATTACGTACCTTAAAGATGTTCGATATGTGCATGCGTGATAATGCGACAAGCATTGAAACTGTATCCCAGTTCGTCATACAAGTCCCAACATCCCAACGAATGCATTCGTGATCCTTTCTCGAAGTCATGTTAAATCACGTGTCTTAGTGGGCAAATATGCAGGATCTTTGAAAAATCTCACCCCATACGAAAAAAGGCATGAGGTTAAGTCAGGTGAGCGCAGAGGTCATGGAAGAAGAGGGACATCATCTCGAGTAGCACGACAGCATTGAGATGATCACGGACGACCCAATGAAAATGTGGCGGAATGCCTCACCATGGCGCAAACTAGGATCTAGACTGTGAATATGAGTCGTGTTGCTGTGTCTGCTCTAGTTATTGCACTATCAATGTTTCAAACTCAGGAGGGCCTTATGAATAACCCTGTAGAATATAAAATTTTGTTCTTTCACTCATTTTCCTGCAATAATAATTTGAATGCCAAAAATATAACATAAAACTTTTATTATATTTTTTAAAATTGTTAATGTAAAATTTTTTCAAATTGTTAATGTAAAAAGTATACATATGCAAATTATCCTCTTTTATTAGAAAGTTAAAAAAATTTATTTGGTTTTAGATGATTGGGAAAAAAATGTTCTTTGAAACTGATTCAAAGTGAACGTTTATTGAAACAATAATATATATTTAAATATAAATAAATATTCATAACATTAAGGGGTGTGATTAAATATATTTTAAACTAAATTATATATTTCCTTAAAAAAAAAATAATTAAAAGATTTGGGAAGATGGAATTCTATTTTGAATGTTTATTTGTTTACCATTAACAAACAAACAAAAATAACAAAGAATCCTTTTTAATATTATTATTAGCACTTGGTAAATAGAAAGAATTTAATATATAAAAACAACAAAGGGGTTTAAAAAAGAAAATATTTCGGCACTTTTTATATCATATTTTTAAATATATTTCTATTTCTTTCTCTCTTCATGCGAATCAATGCACCTGTCACTATTGGAAATAAGAAGAAAATCGGATTCACTTTGAAATGGAAAACATCAAGCAGAAGAAAAAACACTTGGAAAGGTAAGATTGTGTCAAAAGAGTTTAAAAAATAAAGAAATACTGATGTTACACCGTTTCTTTTTTTATTTATTTATTTTAATTAAAAATAAACTCTTTTGATAAACCTGAAACCAATTAAATTGAGAAAATTAAAATGAAAAAAATAAAAGTAAAAACAGATTTGTAAAAATTGTATTTGAGAAAGGATTATAGCAAGGTATATGTATGTATATGTTTAGTGGGAGAGAAGGGGCGGGGATATAAAGCAATTACTTGTTAAAATTCCATAAATGGATTGTATAAAAAAAAAAATCATTTTACAGGACATTATTCGGGCGATTTTAGGGCTCACGTAGCGACATTGCCATTTGGACCGAAGAGTTTAGTTACGGAATGAAGCATCTGTGTTTTGCTTATTGCCCAATTACGAGGATTCGGTATATATATATATATATATATATATATATATATATATATATATATATATATGTGTGTGTGTGTGTGTGTGTGTGTGTG
>JAAAKE020048002.1:0-26272 GCA_010014785.2 Anisolabis maritima
GATTTATTTGAATTTGGGAGAGTGATCACACTTAATGAATATGCTCTTTGGAGCACTCTTTAAAATACTTTTTTTTTTTTTTTATCTATGATTGATTCTTTATTGAATTTTAATGCATTTTATGCGAAGAATAAAAAGAATTGTGCTTGAAGCACATTCTTTTTGCCTCTATGAAGACTAAGAAGATTTATAATGAAACAAACTCAGTGAAAAGAAGATTTTTAATTAATCAAGAATATATATCATATATATATATCATTTACTGCTTCAAATAATGCATGACTAGTGTACATTCGTTTATTTTGTAGTTTTGTGTAATAATTGTGTATATATTAAAAAAAAATATATTTTTTTTCTTGTATATTAAAAAAAAATAATTACATTTTTCCTTTCTTCTTTTTCACTCTTGAAAGCCACTTCGTATTCATAATTAATTCACCAAAAAAGAATTAATTTTGAATACGAGTTTTATTTAATCGTTTTAGATTTCTTTGTTTAGAATCGTAACCTTCCTAAAACAGGCCTGAGACGAAGATATCTTCGAGTTAATTTCACCAGCCTTTTGTACTTGAAGAGCTTTCATGAAAAAGTAATTAGTTTTTTTAATAAATATCTTTAAATAATCAAATCATATTCTTTGCTCATGTCCCCTTGAATTCACTCACTTGAAATTTTCCATTTCATGGATAAACAATTTCGATCAATAGTATGCTAGACCCTAAGGATAGTTAACTCAAATGAAAAATTAATATTGGATGTGGTGTTTTCCACTAGAAAGGGTAATAATTATATAGCGTTTTCTTTTTGGAAAAATGCGCTTAAAAGACAAAGTTCTCATTTTATCTTAGCGACATCGCGCTCCTGTCCTCTTCCCCAGAATCGATCTTTTGTATTAAATGAATTTTTTAACTTGTTTCAGTGTTTTGGATTAAATGCTGTGCAATGGAGAGAATTACACTGGAGTGTTTCATATTCGTCCACGCTTTATTATCCTTTTGGATTCTCTGGGTTCCTTTGATGTGAATTGGGACTTCTATGAGAATATTTTAGGTGAGTTAAGATCTCTCTTTACTTTCCCGACTATATGTTTATGTTTACATAAATTTAGAGGAATGTATCCAAATGATACTAAATTGGATCTCCCCGAATTTCAACAATCTTTTAACGTTCGCTTAATTAAAAAAAACAGCAAATTGAGGTTATACAAAAAATTTGTGTGTTTTGTATTTTGTTTTGACCTCTTTTCCTATCGTTGTAGACTTAGACATTTGAAACTTAGCAGAAATATTTCCAAATGGCATTTAATTTGGATTTTTTACGGTACTTTTGACTTTTGTAGAAGAGAATAATTTTATAATCTCGACTACTTGGCCTTTGTTTGAAATAGTTGGTAGTTTTCAAACAACCCCTCATAGACTGTGAAATCCAATCATATTGCTTAAGGTAAAACCAATTTGCAAGATACGTTTGTGTAATTCGACCCCTCTGAAACAGGATTTTCGATTTTCCCGGGGGACGTAATCCCTTTACACCAAGACGCACGACCCTCCAAACACATTTCATGCTCGCCAATATATTTTTTTTTATTTCAATTATACTCTTTTTGGCAGCTAAGGTCATTTAGAGTTTACAATATTCGTCTATAGATTTAAATAAACACATATCGAGAGCTTCCGACGGGCGTCCCACAGTTTGGTCTCAGGGCCACCCATTCGAGGTTCAGCACTGCTTGGCCTTGCTTGATAATATAGATCTGGGTTCTTTTCTGAGGCCAGGCCCGCCAGCTCGCCAATATATAAAAGTGAAAACATAATTTCACTCCGTAAGGAAACCTTAGGTTTTGCCATGCCATCTAGCAAGCTCGATTGTAATAAATATCACAATACTAGAGCAAGCTGGGGCTACAACTAAGGAAGAAAAGCGATTTATACTAATATCGACTGATAGGGCTTTGTTTGAAATAGTTGGTGGTTTTCAAACAACGTCCCATAGGCTGTGAAACGCAGTCAACATATTGTTTAAGATAAAACAATTTTGGGAAATGAGTTTGTGTTTGGACAGTAGTAGTAATATATTCTATATTAAAATAACCTGCAATTAGTTTTATATATATAATACTTCACTTAGGCATCGAAAAACGTGAATTAGTAATTAAGCAGAAGTCAAAGAAAAATTGCAGGCATTATTAAATTAAATTCTTCTATAGTACAACATTTAATTGAAAGCTTTACTCATCAAAACCGTGTTGAAAACAAGCCAAAAAAAGTTATAAGAAAACATTTTCCCAGAAAGATTGCCGATGGATTCGCCAAAAAATAAAAGACATTTAAGTGTTCCTAAAGGGATGTTGGTCATAGAAGCTGAAAAATATTTACATAAAAAATGTTATCCAGAAATAATATAGAGAATAATAAAAGTTTCAAATTTTGATGGCAGGGTAGTGTCAGAGAAACCTTAATTAATCCTAAGAATAGGATTGTTTGCTCAAGACCATAAAAACAAAGGTCAAACTTTTTGGGATACGGTTATATTTACAAGTGAACGTAGATTTAACTTTTTTGAGTCAGACGTGTGAAGAAAACCCAATGTGGAGCTAGAATCTCAAAATTTATGAAACACTAAAGTATAACATCTTCCGGAGTAAGAAATTTAGAATTTATTGAAACCAATATGGATACGAATTTATATTTAGATATTCTTAAGAAATATTGAATAGAAAATGCCCAAAAATTAAACATTAAGAATCATTTTCGGTTTTATCATGACAATGACCCAAATTATATATCTCAAATTGTTCAAAATTTGCTAATTTTGAATTGTCCTGATGATGTAAAAACATCTGCATAGTCATCAGACCTCTTATTGAAAATTTGTGGTTTCAACTGAAATAGAAAATCAGGATTAATAAAAAGGCTTTATTTGAACAAAATCACATCACAATATTTAAAAAAGTTCCAGGTCCATACCGAAAAGATTACAAGCAGTTCTAAAACAAAAGAGAAATTTAATACTACTAGATACTAAATATTTAAAAAATTGAATATGTGTTCATTAAATTTTTTTTTTTTCAATTTTTTCTTTTATATAAAAAATTTCCTGCATCATTTTGGGTGTGAGCCTCTGTTCCCCCTACATTCTTATAATACTATAATTATATTCTTTACGTAGCTCAAACTTCAAAATTTTCTTTGTAAATAGCTCTGTTATTTATTGAAGAATGTGTGGGGGGTATTGATCTATTCGTAGATTATTTGTTATTAAAATCATTTTATTATTTTTATATTTTTATAACGATTTTTGGTTCCTTTTTTTCGATTCTAGAAAATATGGAAATAAAACATTCAGATATTCAATAGGCTTCCATAACCAATTCCATATGGAAATAAAATCTTACGATTTCACTACACTCTGATTCAATAAATTCCACAAAATTTCAAATTTTCTTTTCTGATTGTCTCCTCATTCCAAAATAATTTTTATGATTTTTTTTTTTTTTTTCAAATCATTCACCATTTTTCAAATGAAGAAAATATCCTTTTTGGTTTTTGAATAATTTAACCTTCATACATTGTGTATAGAAAATATACATTCGTATAGCTTATATATAATATTTTTCAAAAATAAAATTGATCACTTTTTAAATGCGTATTACTTGGCTTACCTAGCCCCGTCCTTACGGCCTTACAGGCCAGGGGGTATCAAGAAACTTACTAAGAGGTCCGATTTAGAATCGGTCAAAATTCCATTTTCGAGATTTCAACAAATCTTTACGTTTTAGACTGAATTATTTCTGAATGATTGATATACCGCATGTTATCATTTTTTTTCTATACTCTTCGGCATCTGAGGCAAAATAAACTTTAAATAATATATTTGTATTAATGATAACTTATATTACATTATTGATTTATACTAAAGTTATTAGCTATTATTTATTGTTTAAAAAAAAAAATATAATACTTGCAATTTTTTGGTCAAAGAGGTCACAATTTTTTTCTTTTTAAAAAATCCTAAAATTCCAAACATATTATCAATAAAATTCAATTTAATTGAAAACTAAATTGATATTATCTTGAAAATCATGATCCAACCTCTTTTTAACCTTTATACTATATATCTCTTCCAAAATGATTTTGTGTAAATACTCGGGTTACCAGAGCTATTAGTCACGCCAGAGTTTCTCTCTCACTGTATGTATTTATAAATTGAACCGATCATCAAAAGATACCGATTTACAAATATTTGAAATGGATATTTTTTTCAATTCTCATTTCACCCGCATCCCAAATCAGATCTATTTGATTAGATTTTTATTCCATGATCTAATTTACTCTCTTGAATTTTTTATTTCATTTTCGTTGATTGATTTGATTTTAGTTCGGATATCCTGTTAAATTCTTCTTTTTTTTTTATCTTTTTATCCATTTCCTATAAAAAATTTATTTTTTCTCTAATCCTATTATTTATGCATTAGGGTTAGAGAGGGATGCGAATTAATCAACTCAATTATTTAAAAATCGAATCTTTGTTGATAACTAAATAAAATTGAATATTTTTACTATTTTTATATATATAATAGCATTTGGAGACCGATCCTTGCCTGGGCAAGGAGACCAATCAAATATTTGCAATTAAACATAAGACCTAACGATAGAGTCATTCGTAAATTGGTTTCACCAAATACAGATTCTCTAAATATATTTTTCAAATGGTGAGACCTAGCGCAATGAATTCCTCGTTCCTGAAATAGTACATATACCAAATTTAGAGCTGTTTTTGAGAAAAAAACTTGCATACATATATACACTAATTTAATAATAGTAGATAGATATAGTATAGGGTAGTGGGTCACCAATATTTCAGACTTCACAGACCAATATATTCAGAATTTGAAATCCCGCGGACCACTAATATGAATTTTTTAAAAAGATAAATACATTTGTAAAATAATGATCAGAGAACTTGCAATTTATTAATATGAAATGCATCTACTGACATCTACTGTAACAAAATTATAAATGCTTAATTAATCAAAACAAAATCTTTAAAATTGTTTAATTATTACAAAATAAGCTCATATATTTTTAGTGCAGTATTTGTTCCTGTTTGTTTGAAAAAAGTTTTGGCTCCAATAACGTTACTGCAAGACGGAGGGCCGTATTTATTTCAAAACGAGTTTTAATTGTGTCACACTGCTCAGTTGTTTCCAGTAAATGTTAAAAATATAATTTTTTAATGAGATTGCAACTTTGTAATTTTCACATGAATTAAAAACTTATAAAAATTGTCATTCAGAATATAAGAATTTTTTAGATTATTTTTGTTTAATTAATAATAAAGCCTAAAAAATGCAATTATCTCCATATTTTTCTGCGGGCCAACGGTTGACAACCGCTGCTATAAGAAGCGTCGATCGGTCTCGATGTTAACAATTTTGAGCACCCCTTAGTCAAAAAAAATGGATCTGGCAAAGTGGTCTGAGTGTATGAATAAATTATCTTAAAAACAAAAAAACATTCGGGCTCAAATTGATATAGATATAGCTAGGTCTCTAGCCACGTTGCATATGATACTATTTCTGAATAAAATCGGCCAACTGGTACTAGTACTTGTTTAGTTCAAAATCGGCTCTAACATTTTTAATTAAAATTCATATATCAATAATTATTTTTTAGATCCTAACTGATCGAAAGATCTCAGTTGTTGTCGAAGGAGTTACTTCTGATCCTCATACAATCAATGCTGGAGTCACCCACCCTCTTTCTGATATTTATCAATGACAGTGACCTCCAATCCCATTCCTGTTTTACCGACGATAGTACTCTGCACTCAATGAGATCTAGAGGAGATTCCTCTGTCCTCAGCCGCCAGAATATTGTGTCTTCTATTAATGATGACCTCGGGACCTTGGAGAAATGGGGATCGCGTAACCAGGTCAATTTTAACTCCAAGAAAACACAATGTTGCCTAATTTCCAGATTGAAAGATTCGAAATGTCCATCCGTCACTTCAGCCATAATAATCTCGAATTCAGAAATTTTCTTCCTCTTCTGGGTGTGACGATTTCGTCAGATATTTCCTGGAATGAACATATTTCTGCGGTTGCCAAATCTGCTGTTAGGAAGCTTGATTTCCTCTTCAGATCCAAGCATTACTTCTCCCCTCACTAACTTCTAACCCCTATACAAGGCTCAGATTCGTCCGTGTCTTGTGTATGGGTCCCACCTATGAAGAGGGGCTTCTAAACAGGCTCTCTCTTCCTTTGATGCGATTCAAAGCCGTGCAGTGAGACTGATCGGAGATGATTCTCTAACTGCCTCCTTACAGCCACTCGACCACAGATGAAGTGTCTCCTTGACACTTTTTTAGAGTTATTACCATGATCGTTGTTCTGTTGAATTAAAGTCCATCATTCCTCCCAAAGCAATATTCGCAATACAAGGGAATCATCGTCCCAACATCCCCATGTAGTTAAAGTCGTGATTAGTAGAACTAGTCAATTCCAGTCGCCTTTTAGCCCCATGAACTCCCGTGAATGGAATAACCTCCCTGCTACTATCTTCCCGAAACCTATAATCTCCAAACCTTCAAATCCCACCTCAACAAGTACCTTTTAAAATCACCAATGTCTCCTGTTTTCCTGGTTGTATGTGACTACTCGTCATTATAGGTCCATCGGACCTTATGGTTCCATATCCCAAATAAAAAGATGATCTTTGAAATGTACTAATCGTTAACAAAAGTATTTGGGGCCCACTCTAAATGAATCAATTCCATTTCCATTAATCAGAGGCAAATTTAAATCTTTTGGGGCTCTAGCACTAAACCTCTGTGGGGCCTTCCCCACTATTATTTGAAAAAGCTCGCTCCCTCGAGTCCTGGAAAGCGTTAAGTCCTCTCTTTAATAAAATGATAAAATGAACCTGCTTGAACATTCTTACGGCCCGGAACCCATTTGCGTCGACATTTTTAATACTTGTTTAAAACCTCACCAAAATTATTTTTTTGATATATACTTGTTTTTTTTTCTCTATAAAAAATTATTGTACAAATTTTGCATCCTACTGCAAGTTCAGACTTGTATATTTATATTTAAAAGGTTGTACATCACTGGGTTAAAATAAATTCTTTAGAATATATGACCATAAATAATTAAAATTAGCTCAAATTCAATACATTCTTAGTTGCAAAAGCTGTACAAGTTTACCTCAGAATTATTTATGAAGAATGAGGAAGGCTAGGAGTTGGGACATCTGCTATTTTTTATTCTCTTGTTTTTTACTTTTTTTATATAGAACTCTTAATGCGAAAAGACTTTACATCGCTTTGTGCCATGTTTTTTAAAGATCAGATGAAAGGCCTTTTGTACAAGCAACATAATTGAAAAACAAATGGATTTTTATCTTTAATTAAGAAAATTTTTTTAATAAAAAAGTTTCTTGATTTTTTTCCTTAAGTAGGAAAGAGAAGAGAAATAATCGATCATTATTGATTTGAAAGAAACATTGTTTTATGATTTTAAAAGGGAGAAAGAAAATGCTCTACTTAAAAAGAGAATAACAGACATTTTTAAATGAATAGAATAAATATACAAATATTTAAGGTCAAACTAATTTGGGCCACTTGCCATATAATTATATTTGAAAAGCAACATACAAAATTTTACTCTATAACTGTGGCACTAATTAGGATCAAAAGTAATAGTGAATGATTGAATATCCACCTCCGCCCAAAAGTTCGAGCTAAGTAAAATAAAAACATTTATTGTAATATACTCTTTCGAGATTGATCCCTTCAGGCGTTCCCGAAAACGGTAACTAAATATGAGACAAAAATAAGGTCAGAGGTCTTTTTAGAATTTTCTCTACATTTTTGACTCAACATCAATCTACTTACGAATTGAGTTTACTCAATATTTAGGCTATATGGTCCAATTGTTCCTATCTCAAAAATTATCAGTGCCTTTTAAAGCTATCAATTCTAATGATAAAAATGCCCATTTAAAGAAATGTTGGAAGAAAATATCCAGTCACTAAATTCAAATTGTTATATTTGTCCTGTCCTTTGTTGCAGAGGTAAAGGTCTCGTCTCAAGTACCAAAGGACTGGTTCGCTTCCGGTCCTGAGCGACAAAAGTTTATTTATATTATATTAGCTACCAATTGAATAAATAAATAAGGACGGAGTCTAAATGGCCACAGATACCGAAAAAAACTTAAAAAAAGACTGCCCTAATTCCTCTCTCGCACCAGCCATAATTAAAAGAGAGGTTTGAAATAAATTCAATTTAACTCCAAAGATAAATTAAAATTTAATTTGTTTAGGAAAAAAAAAAATATATCTATTTTTTCTCTCATTTTATATGTTCATTGCATCTTGACATTTTTAAAGACAAGGATTTCTCTTTTCTTTCTCTTTGGAAAAAAAAAGATTACCAAATCTCAGAACAAAACAAACTTGAATCTACAATCCTACTACTACAGATACAAAAAAACAGATCGTTGAACCGTAAAGGCTAATTGTTCACAATTTAAATCACTATTGGGAAACAGGGTGAGAGAAAAAAAAAAAACAAAATCAGAGAGCGTATGGTTGGTTTTTGCCGCCTTGTTCAATTGTTCTTCTGTTGAAAGGGTTTGTCTCCTTGACTATTTTCATTCTCCAGGCTGCAGTGGTCCAGAGAAGGAATTCCCACCCTCCCAGAGAACTGGTCGATAAGGCAGCAGAAACACACACATACTCTTCAAGAAAGGACAACAAATCCTTAAAAGATGAAGGATTTTCCAACCTCCACATGTATATATTAAATATAAATCTTAAGCATATATGTATATCAAACAAATGCTGTTATCAGCATTCTTTTTTCACTTTTAAATAATTTATATATCAGGTAGTTATATGGAAAAAAGGTTGCCTCTACAATTTTCATTATCTCTGACGTTTGCAAAAATTGTCCTTTAAGAAAATAAAAAAAAAATCCAATTATAATAATCGGATTTTTTTCTTAAAAGAAAGCTTTTACCGTTAATAATAAGTAATAAAAGTTTTTAAATTGTCTTCCTTTTAAATAAATCAAAATTATCGTGGTAAACCGAGTTCTTTTCTCATTTTCACAAAAGAATGATTCTGACTTGGATCTAAATTTATCTAATAATAGCAAAAAATTTATATTTTTCTTATAATATAATATCGCTGGCACTTAATTTCAATTTTGAATTTCTTAAATTTATCTATATTAATTATTCACAGACCTGCTCCATGCATAAATGCAGCTGAAAAGAGAAGCGTTCTCAAACCAATCTAATTTATTAGCTATGTTTGGTCCTGTCTTTTTAGGACCTCAGGCTTTTAAAAATTATTTCTCACATGATATGAGTTAACACTCGGTTTTGCCTAACTAAAAATACTTAAATGATTTTTCTCAGTATCCGCCCCACACCTTTATTTCAATTAGCCAAATATATTGAACAATATTATGAAAAAATTTATTTTCCTCTTTCATCATTTGGAGACTGTTTATTAATGAACAATCACTTTCTAAGTCTCTCCTGAATCCATGTGAGTAAACCTCTGAAAAAGAAATATCAGCTTTTTTTTTTCAATTGGAAATTTACTGTTGTTTTTTTCCTCCTGCCGAAAATATTACTTCAATTAAAAGCCTTATCCTATGGAGTAGAGGTAAATGTCATGATCTAAAGTAAGTGGTTCACTTCCTATCCTGACCAATAAAATTTGCTACCAATTAAATAACCGGAGTCTAAATTGCCTTAGATACTGAAAAGGACTATCAAAAAATTAGTTAATAATGAAGATTTTTTAATATTTTTTTTATTTTATTAAATGTCACAAAGCCAAAAAAAGGCAGAGCTTCTTGTGTAATTGATATTTTAATAAAATATGAGACAGTTTTGGATCGTGATTTAAGTCACTTTCCATTTATTAAAATTATTTTTCACTAGTTGGATAGTTTCATGTCCCTTTATCCATATTCCTCTTAGCCTTATAAAAATTGAGGGCGACATATATAAAATTCATAAGGATCCAAATGTGCTGGGGGCGGCCATAATTACTCAGAGTGCTTTTAATACATAACTCAGAATGAACCGCTCTTTAAAAGAAACAATTCCGGTATTAAGTTTTGAAAATTTGAATATTTTCTATGCTTTACGGTCCTTAGTTAATTTAGACAAATAATAAAACTTTGGGTCCACAATTGCGACCATTACATTTTCTTTCACGAATATGATCTCATTTTATATATCTACTTACTGTTAAATAAATATTAATAATAAAAGAGGGGTAAAAGAGGATATAATAATTTAATCTAAGTTGAGGAATTTTTTTTCATTTCTTTATCAAATGCGCAAAAAGTTTGTGAGCTTAAAAAAGGAAATGAACCAAAAACAGAGATTTATTTATCCTCCAAAAAAGCTTTTCTTTTCGCATTTGATTACAAGATTGTTTCGCATTAATATCTCTAATTTTCTTGTTTCTGTTTCTCCCCTTTCCCCTTTTATCTGTTTTCCTCCAATTTCCCGAGCAATTCATCACGTTTTTCATCGCGCCCTTGCAGACAAGTTTGAGCCCCATTTGCATAGAGCCTTTTCCGGGGACTTCCACTTTCTATTACTACTACTTTTACTAACCTCCTTCATCTCCAGCAGCAGCTTCCCCACTCCCCCTACCATTTCCAACAACCACCATTACTCAATTTGCAAACCGCTACGAATTTAGTTTAAATCAGAGAACAAACAGACATATATATGAATACTCATACATAAATACATATACAGAATGGTTCAAATACAACTACCAGCATGCAGTTCTGGCTTATCTTGAAAGATTAAAATTTAGAAATTTTACAAGATCTATTATTCATATATAAATCTGTCTTTTTTAAGGCACCTCTCTCTATAATTTGTTCTTAGATTTCCTTTCTCCATTTCTGTAAAAATTGCAAAAATTGTTTCCTACATAGGTTCCATTTAATTTTTTTTCTTATATACAATAAATCTTTTTACTTGCTGAAGGCAACCCATATGTCCAATTCACTGAATTTTTCGATTAATTGCTCCAGAGAACACGCATGCTCAGTTGTTAATTTCTACATTAGTGACTTAAGTTCCCTCATCCAACAAGTAAAAACAAATGAATTTATGCACTCCATGGTTACTATCCCACATTTTCCATCTTATCAAATTTATATAATAGTCCTTTATTTGCCTTTATTGCTATCTCGATATATATATATATAATAATAAATTTCTTTTCTCAACTTTTAAGAACTGTGCGCTCCACACCTTGAAAAACTTGGCTTAAAGAGAAAATAATTTTTCTTGATTTTTTTTTTTATACTCTCTTTCTCCCCTAAAAAATATTTATTGGTACTTGTTTTCAATATAAGTGTATTTCTTTTTTATTTAATCTATTATATAGAGAACTTATTTTTACTTTTAAATTTGTTGATTCATAAAAAAAAGCAAATAAGTAAAAATAATTATTCTCTAAAGGAATGATATGTCCCAATAAATTCAAGGGTTTTGAATATATTATTATTAACAGGATTTAGGTGACCTCGTACTCCTACTTCTTAATTTCGTCTATCTAATATTTATCAGGAGATTAACTCTAATTATATATGCATACTAATATGAATCAAGTGAAAAGAAAAAATCAATTTTCATCTTAAGAAAAATTAATTATATTCCAGATTTTCCGAATGAATAATAGACCTTGTTAGAATTTTTAAGAAGGGTTCACACATTCAGGAAAAGGAAGAAGATGATAAGATAAAGAAAAAAATTCAATAGCCCATATGAATATTTTATAAATGGGAGGCGCTTATGAAAGGATGACCATATGTATTTAGAAATATTTTACTAAAAAAAAATTTCTAAAAGTAATTTCTCTATCCGAAAATATCTATCTTAATAATTATAATTAGGGAGTGCTCCGCCCTTTTTAGACACGAGTTTCCCGCTTGAAACTTCAACTCTATGATAAATGGACAGATTTATTTCAACCGTTAGAGAAAGCACTCGACCATTTCATGTTTCATATATACTAAAATATTTTTAATTTGATATTGAAGTAAAGCATTTCGGCAAAATCTATTTATTTCTCTTTTTATTATTCTATGTAATGTTCTGCTAATGACAACCCGACTATTTAAAAAAATGAATTTCTATTATGTGACTATTATTGACTTATGAGATCTTGAAGAAGGAAAAAAAGGCTTCTTATGATATTTATTTTCTCGTATACGTAATATAAGGAAAGTATTATAATCGTCCAAAAATTCAATCTTGCCCTTTTGGATCGAATATACCATTTTTCGAATTATGTCTATGTTTATTTTCGTTAACACGATAACACGTTTTACAAATTTTACAAACTTGCATTATAGCAAAATCATAGATCTCTTCCAACTTTTGAGATAATTCCGACAACTAGAAGTAATATTTTACTTAAAACTTTTTTCTAAAAATCATGATAACTAAAATATGACGAATGTGGAGGCCGCTTTTTTTTTTTTTCTTTGGGAAGAGAATGGAGCGAGATTAGACTGTAGGAATAATTGAAACAAAATTTCCTAATTCAAAGCATTAAAAATTAGTAATTAATATTTCTACTCAAAATTGCGCAGTTGACAAAAAAGTTAATAATTACTCTCATACGCATACGGCAGAGATTCCACCCCCACACGTTTCTCTCCCTATAGCCCTATTTGTTGTCATGGGAAGTTGACTTTTAAGTTCATTCTAGAAAAAAGACAGTCACAAATATTGTAAATTTAAATTTATTTTACGCACTACAGTCGTTTTTTTGTGCTGTTATGGGCCTTTTTTTTGGTCAACTAATTCTAATGTTCTGTTTTGGTAAAAGGAAGAAACAATTTTGCTTTTTCATGAATTTAACCTTTAGTGATTTAGTGGTGATTCTTAGTCGCACTTCGTTGTAAACATCTCTTCCCCCCTCCACACTTTTAATTTAAACCAATTTTGTCTCTCGGTAAATCCAGATGTAATTTCAATAGAGCCAGCCCATATAATAATTATATATGTCATATAATTATTTAAATACAGAATAAACTCGATTATCCGAACCTCACTAATTCGGATCTAGAATTATCCATACGTGAAGAGCCCTATCATATATTTTTTTATCTTTGCTGGGTTTTCCTGTTTTTTTTAAATTTGTATTTGATTATAGAAAAATATCTGTACTCAATTAGTCGAGATAATCGAGTTTCTAATGCATTTTAAACACCTTTAAATATTTTTATACTATTCTTATTTCTTAATCATTAAGAATTAAGACTTTAATCCAAATATATTTTACCTATATTATACTATATATAGAGTATATACCTTAGATAAAGTTTTAAATTAAATTATAAATTTAATTTACCTTGAGTTCAAGTGAAACTTTTAAGATTACCGAAAATACGAATTTCTCATATAAATGAAAGTTTAAATTCTCAATTAAATTTCTTCTTCCAGTTAACAAAATTAAGATAACGAAATTCATCTTGAGAGTTAAAGGTATATTTATCTAAAATACCTTATTTGATATTTTTTTTTTTAAATTAATTTTTTCCTCAAATAAAATCATAAGAGTTAAATGGAAAAAATGCAAATGACAGTTTTAAAGCAACTGGTGACCCCGTTTTATTTCATTGCAAGTATTTATTCTATAGATTTAATCAAACTATAGTTTAATTAAATTAAGCATAACTTTAACTATAAATGTTTAAAGCATAATTTCAGTATATTCACTTTGTGAAAAAGTTATATAGTTTTGGACATATTATGTAGTTTAGAAATGTTTCATTATTGATCTTTCTAAACTTTTGAAATTCAAATAACAACATTATTTTTTTTTATTTGATTAATGAACAATCACATTTATAGTATAAATTTCAATTAAGTTAGTCAAGTTAGATGGGAATTAACTTTACAGAAATGTAAGAGTTACGTTTTTTTTTTCTCGGTAAAAATAATTCAATAAGCTTTGTAACAGAAATTTTTAGAAACAGTGAAAAATTATTTCGGAATTTATAAATTAAATAACTTGAAAAAACTAAAGGCGTTAAAAAAAAAAAAAAAAAAAAAAAAAAAAGTAATAAAAATATTCAAATTTAAGGAAATACAACCAAATTTAGTTTTAAATAATTTTATTTTTTTTTTATTATATTAACTATTTGTTAAGTAAAAGTATTTTTGGAAAAAAGGATCTAACTTTAGATTGGGGAACCAAATTTATTTTTTAATTCATGTTAAAAATTTGTCATATTTAAAGTCTAAGATGATTTGAAGAAAGTTGATTAATATTTGTTAGGAGTTCTTAAGACAGTGTGTGAGGGAATTAAAAAATTTCCTAATCATGCCACCTACAAATTCCTTCAATTCATGCATTAAATTTAACATTAAATAGCCCATATATAATAATTTTTTTAGCATCTAGTTTTCTAGATTCGATTGGAAATTAATGTGATATGATTTGGGCCGTGCATATCGTCTAGCCGCATTCTCCCCGTTGCGCCACCCCCGCTTTATTGATATTCCATTAAGTTGGTAACAAAAGGGCCCTGTAGGGCAAACCCTATGAACTTCCCTTTCCAAGATAACTGTCGGCCTGAATGTTCTCGATTGCGGTCCAAGTAAAATATCGGGCACACCTTTACTATTGACTTAATAAATTGACTCCGTTCTTAAATTATTAGTTTTACATATAAGCAAATTGAAATATACTTTTTCTTGAGTTATTTAAAAAAACGAATCTGGCTTCTTTTTTATTTTATTGATAATTGATTATAATCAAAATTGTAAAGACCTCCACCTTCTTTTCACTTTTGAAATCTTCACATTCATTCTGTTCCCTCAAATGTGATGATAATAAATAAAATATTACATTTCAAAAATTCAGTATAAAGAAACTTTTTATTCAATTCCACCTTTCGTTAAATAGTAAATTAATGATAGATTTTTTTATTTTTATTATATTAAAAAGTATACGAGTTATAAAAATCACTCTTGAATTGTTTGCAAATAGGTTTTAAACAGTAAAGTAGGCAATTCAAGTAACTTATTATTTCACTTGTTGAGGTTTTATCAGTGTGTTTTGCCCTCTCCCCGCTTTCAGTTGAATTTAAAAAAAATTAATTTCTTTATTTTAAAAACCAGCTTTAGAACTATTATCCTTCCAGCCTCTATATTTCTTTGTTTATAATAAAATTATCTTTAGATATAGAAAAGGTATATTTTGATATTTATGTTTTATTTTGAATATTTTATCAATTTTTTTTTTTTTTTTTTTTTTTTTTGCAAAAATAATATAGAGTAAATATTTAAGTGAGGAGTTTGAATTTATTAATTAGATCGATTAGGGTGGTTCGTACACCTATTTGATAGATGTTAATTGAAACTACTGATTGTAATTAAAACTTTGGAGAATAACGATGATGATAATGAACATATTAATAAATAATTATATGTAAAAATTTTCATTATTAATTTGATTAGTAGAAAGTTTTTGGTTCGTGTTTATCATTAGATCACTTGAACTTAAAATTTTATAGCATAATTATCTTGGACTATATTCATGCTTTCTATTTTAATAACAAATGTAAAAAAAATTTGGATTTCATTTTGACAGGATGTTTAATAATCATAAAATAAATGGTTGAGCAATATATTTAAATTTTACAAATAAATCAGTTTCTCAATTTGCACTAACTCCAATTTTCCCTTTAATTTTACTTTTTAGTTCAACTCATCTGGTAAATCAGATTTTTTTTAAAATTATTTTTAGTATAAAACTAAATTGATTAAAAAAAATATATATATTAGTATTTGTCGAATAGTGAGAATTAAAAAATAATTCATTAGTACATTATATAAGGACTTTTATTTTAGTCAATAGAAACCTGCTAATGCTTCTGGTAGAGAAAATTAAACAATTAAATTGTATTGTAAAAAAAAGTATTGCGATCGCCAAAAATATTTGACATTTTAAATATAAATAAATAATAAATGCTATACCTATCGTTTTAAATAAATTTTTTGTCAGAATGACTGCGCTACGGGGGGGCAGAGTAGTTCAACTAATGCTGGAGGCGCGCTTATATAATTTTTTTTTTGGGCTCTAAAAAAATAAAATGAAAGGTAAATAAGATAAATATTAGCTAAGGTATCAAACGGGACCCCTCTTGCCTAGTGGTCCGCTCCCGGTTACGCCACTAAATGTCACATTCCTCCTTAATAATTATGAGAGCTCTTTTTAAGTAAGGTCCGTTTTAAAATAAAAATAAATAAAAGAATGTATTCTCGAAACATTTATTTTCAGATTTTACACACTTTCTTTTTTTCCACATAATTTTCTTGTTTGTTCAAGCACTTGTGATATCTTAACTAATCTTTTAATACCTTCTTCAAAGGTTAAATCAAAAATTTAATTAATTTATTAAATGAATATTTTTAGTCCTTCTTTATTTAAATGAGCTTATACAATATTTTTGAGAAAGGGGAGTTTTTTAAATTTCAATTTAACTTCAATTTTGACTTCTGAGGCCATCTTGACTATATATTAATATATATACAATCTAGTATTTAAAAAAAAAAATAGAAAAAACTAAAAAGAGTACATCAGTAAATTGGGCCCCAAATAAGGGGGAATAAGGGTTTATACATATCAAAGATCATCTAATAAATAATTGGTTGGTTTATGAATTTTAATAAAAATTGTTGGAGTGAATTCTGAGAAAATCGAAAAAACTAAAAAAGCACATCAATTAAGTACTAATACTCTTTGACCGAAAAGCTTCGAGGTACATGCGACGAGGATATCTTGCTTAAATATTATAATTCAACCTCGTGTGTTTTTTCGTTTTTGAGAAATCTTGTTCACACACACACACACAGAGACAGACCATTTTGTCAGCCCCAATTTTACTTTCTCTTATTTTACTGAGGCTTATATTTCCTTTGGAATCTCGACACCTATTTTTTGCGATCCCAATACTTTCTCTCTATATATTTCATAAATAAGAGAAAGTAAAAATAATGGCTTCCGGCAACCGTTCAATTCTTAAAATTATCTTTTAATTTCTTAAGGAATTTTATAACCCTTGCATTTCTATTTTTCTCTTTTCTAATCTAAAATAACATAATTTTTAAGCTTTCCCATCAGAAGTAGATATTTTTTTAATTTAAAACTGGGAGATTATATTACCTGGCGATGATTGAAGTAAACGAAACAGATTTTTTCTGAAGATAATAATCACGCTTTTATTAAAAAAAACTCCAACTAGCCGTTGTTTCGAAGAATTCTAGGATTCTAGGTATTAAAGGTTCACATGGTTATCATTTCATTTTTTTTAAATTAAATATACTTACAGTGGGATATTAAAAGAAAAATTTTTCTATACATTTCGTCATTATAAAAAAGTGTCCAATTTACATGAGTGGTTTGAGAAACGGCATTGATTGATTACTCTTCGAATATCGTTTTTTTGTCTTTTGGCATTTGAGGACATTTAAACTCCGCCCTTATTTGTTTAAATTAATTAGGTTCCAATATAATATAAATAAACTTTTGTCACTCAGGACGAAAAACGAAGCTCTGACCTTTTTTTACCTCCAAGTCTTAAAAATTTAAATGAATCTATTCTACGCTTAACAAATATATTTAAATTTAATTGAGATATAAAATTATTTTAATTTCTTTTTATAAATATTTATATATTAATATAAAAGAATTTTTCTTTTTTTCCTTTTTTCTTTTTAAAATTCAATCTTCATCTTGACTCGATAAACCAATAGAATAATTCATTAATTATTATATTATTATTAATAACTAAAAAAAAGGGGGAGGGGTTGAAAATATAAAATAATATAATTAAGTATATTTATCAAATTATGATTCAATTTCATTTTTTTTCTTTTATTCAATGATTGTCAACCAACAATAAATTATTTTATCTCTAAAATATTATTATGCAGTACGCACAAGTTTTTACTGTTGCGCTGCTTATTATTTGCATTATCTCTATTCATAATTATATTTCACATTTCTAACGTTAATAATATTTCATGATTTATTATCGTTAGTTTGTTGTAAAAAAAGACGATAACCATGTGAACCTTTTATACCCAGAACCCTGAAGAAGGAGACGTGGGTTCTCCGAAACGTCATCTAGTTGTAGTTTTTTTGTTTAATAAAGGTCTGATTATTATCTCCATGAAAAATTTGTTTCATTTACCTAGAATTTTTTGTTCTTTTTATATTGAGAACCTCAAATGGGAACTTAAGATAAATATAAAGATACTACAAATGTCAATGAAAAAGAAATCGAAATCCTAAAATAAATTATCTTTTGGGAAACTTTCAAGTAGCGTTGGAAATTGAACTTGACAGGGGGATAATCCTCTCACGACGAGATTTTTTTTCTCAACCAGCCCCCCGTTTTTTCCATTTTTTTTTTCTTCAACATCCACACTACCCCTCCATCCCGAAGCCAATTAGGCTCTGGGCTTACCATGACTGCGTTCATCTTGATGTCCATCATGTTTTTAACCTCGGCCGCCATTTCCCGAATGAGAACCAATCCGTCTTTACGTGTTACCCGGATGTCCTTATCCAAGTACCGCTGTAAAAAAAAAAGATGAAGTTAGAATACTTTCAAAAAATTCAAATTTAAGAAAAATTACACTTTTTTTAAAATTCAATAACTACTACTAACATATTTCTTTGAGAGAGTTTTAACAAATCCTAATTAAAGGTTTTTTACATTGTCATGGGTTGGGTCTCTATAAGCATTCAATCTCTATTATCAATAGTATTCACTACTTTTTCTACTGACCGATTTGTGTTCCCACGGACATCGCATACATCCTAGTCAATATAAAGCTAGAATATAGATATGAAAAATATATGAGTTAGTAGTTCTATTTATATTTACAAAAAGAGAAAGTAAAAACCTCTCATTTTCTTTTTATGTTTCTTCAAAAAATTTTCCTTTTTATCAAAATTTATTTTTGAGATACTTTCTATAAAATTAGGCATTAAATATTTCTTAGAAAAACTGATAAAATCCGTTTTAAAAATCTCAACATTTGAATATGAGATATTATCAGGTCCGATCTTCAGAACGGGTCGGTATTTTTTAAGACCTTAAATAAAATGAAATTAGAAAAACTAATAAGCTTTTCGTTTCCTTTTAATTTAATTAACAGATATATTTAAATATTTAATATTTTCACAAATTTCCAGCCGTTTTAGTTAACATCAGTTTACTGACCTCTTGGGTCGAAATTCAATTTCCTTCGAAAGTAATTAAAATTCTAATACATTTCAAAGATGTATTATGGAATATATATATATATATATATATATATATATATATATATATATATATAGCCTATGTAAATAGAGCTGGCATATAAGAAGCTGTCATCCAAATTTAGACAACATTTTGCCGTTTTCCCCCCTTTCCTCTATTTCTTTCTCTCTTATATGTAAAGAGTTAATAGAAAAGATGCCTTAAAGACATTTTTCAAATGGAATTTGAATGATGTTTAAAAGTGGCTATACGCTGTTTAAAAAGAATATTGAACAAAGTAAATTATTTTGTCTTAATATTTTCTCTGCTTCGAGCTGAGGTAAAGATCTTGCTTCACGTTTCAAAGGTCAGTGATTGAATTCCTGCCTAAGGTAAAAAAATGTTTAATATTTAAATTATATTGGCCAATTAATTTTTTTTTTTGAGTCTTCTGCATCAGAGACCATTTAGACTCCGTCTTTATTTATTTATATTAATTGGTAGCAGATATAATATAAATAAAATTTTGTCGCTCAGGACGGGAAGCGAACCACTGACCTTTGTTACGTGAAGCCAAACCCCTAGCCTATTAATTTAAATCTTCAAATTAAAAGTTTAATTGAAATTCTTTTCAAATTCCTTAAATCATTTAAATTTGATTAAAATAACTATGTCCTGCGAATTAACCCTTTTGTCCCATCCAAAAAGCACAAAGACTCATATATATTTTTCTCTTTAAAAATATTAATATAGGGTCTTATTTCATTAAACAAAAACTGAGTGGTTTTCAAAAAAACCACAATCACCAATATAATATGTTTAGTTTATATTTTTATAAGAAAAAAGTGGGATGAAGGCCTCTGTCCAAAGCAAATAAAATATATTGGGACTAAAACAATATTTTATTTGGATTTTTATTTAATGAAAAATTCGCCAAGGACACGAACAAACGAATTCCAAATCAAAATGCCACTGTGCCCTCTCCTGGTCCAAGATCACTCAATAATATATTAATTTAATATTAAAAGTTGTTTGTTCATTTTGATTATTTGATTTGTTTTTTGTTTTTTTTTTCGTAAATCATTTATCATTTTAAAATTGAATAAAATTAATGGGGCCCGTGGGGGAGTCGGTAGGGTATTGCCGTTCTGCACATGAGATAGGTGTTCGCATCAGGCCATGGGAGATTTTTTTCAATAAATAAAAATATTTAATGTAAACAAATTCTGAAGTATGCTCTGGATTGAAATATTGGATCCACAATAGAAGAGAGAGAGAGAGTTGCTCCCACACAATGGCCGAGAGGTTAGAACTAGTGATATCGTCAATATTTATAGCCTTAAAAATCAAGGGATGTGGGTTTGGATCCCAGGCAGTCCGATGAAAAATTTATTTAAACCAATTGGATATCAAATGGTATAAATAAACATGCCTATATAACAAGTATCGTTTATAATCTAATTGATTTTTGTTTAAAGTCTATATGGCCTCAAAAAGAGCACGAAAGCACCGGGGGTAAATAAACTGGGATCCCGGAAACTGGGTCTCTACTATCCATTTGAAATGAAATTAAATAAAATTTTCAAATTGTATATTTATTACATAAATATTAATAAATTGATATCTATTAAGAAGAGGAGGGGTAGATGGGAAAATAAGAAAGAGAGAGAGGGTCCATGTGTGTGTGCGTGCGG
Source organism: Anisolabis maritima (assembly GCA_010014785.2). Taxonomy (NCBI): domain Eukaryota; kingdom Metazoa; phylum Arthropoda; class Insecta; order Dermaptera; family Anisolabididae; genus Anisolabis; species Anisolabis maritima. Next base: position 21,015 of record JAAAKE020048002.1, read on the forward strand.
TGGAACAGAGACCAAGAGAAAAGACAAAGCCGAAAGCGGCCAAAGTTTCTCGTCCGGGAAAGTTCCCGGGGGAGGAAATTATCCCTCATTTTATTATTCCACTTGGCAGTTTTATCGAATTCTAACTCGTACCTTTTTCTATTTGTGGTCTTTAAGGAACTTGACTCTTTTTTTTTGAAAACATTGTTTCTATATATTCTAATTAATTTATTTTAAACTATAAGAATTTTAATCCTTAACCAAAAAAAATTAAAAACGATTATTCAGTCTCTTTCGCATCTTATTCTTCCTCGATTTTTCGATTTTTCTGACATTTTTTTTAGTTATTATTATTAATTAGATAGAAGATATTTTATTTTTAAATTCCTCAAATATTTTAATTTATATAATTTTATCAGAAAAAATTTTTTTCTCGACAAAAACTCTTATGCTGACAAAATGTTCTTATAGGAATTCTCTTTTACAGATTCTTGTCTCTGTGAGCCAAATACGACTCAGAACAGAAGTGGGCTATACTAATGATCTTCAATCATCCATAAAGGTGAATCATTTAATTTAATTTATAAATAGCGGAAGCTGAGAAAACCATAAATATTAGGGGGGCCTTTTTTAGCATTCCATGAGGTCTGATTCGCTTCAAATTTTAATACCTTTTTAGGCAAACCTAGCGCTATAAAATTAAGTTTCATCCTTTTTCGATAAGTGTTTCCAGAGATATAAGCCGAAATAAAAGTTACAGACATATACACATAAGATTTTTCGGGTACTTTTAACTTGAAACGTAAAATTATTTTTTAAAATTGGAGAGTTACATTTTTCATGATCATAATTCTTTTCCTTTACAATAATATGTTGTGCGAGAAATTAATAGATTAATAGATTTTGAGAAACTTGGTGACTTGATTGGCTAAAGTTGATTTTTTCAGAAAATTTTAAAATGGCACTTGAAATTTCATATAAAATTCTTAAAGTAGGAATTGGGTATAAATCGTTTATTAGTTTATTGTTTCAGGCAGAGTATACATTTCATTCTGTCAGTTACGATTTGACACTTATAATCGTAAGTATATACAACGGGCCCTTTAGTTACGAACTTAATTCGTTTCTGGACTTTGGTCGCAACACGAATCTATTTTTCTCTTTGAAATACATGTAAATATGATTAATTCTTCCCTACCTCAGAAACACGGAACATATTTTTTTTTTCTTTTATTGAATAGTATAGAATAAACTTAAAATATATCTATCACATATTATAGACAAATAAAAAGCGTCGTATGTCTAAGGAGCGAGAGAAAATCTGTTCGTAACCCGATTTCTTCGTAATCAGAGGGTCATTGTACTATAAAACAGTGCTCCGCAACATTTTCTCAAACTTACCATATCCAAACCATTCTCCATATTTTTCGGCATTCAAGAAATTACATTTATTTATGCTTTTATTTGATATATTTAACTTAAAACTTTTATTAACCAATATTATTTACTTTTAACTTTTGATATGATTTCAGTGCTTGTTTTAATAAACATAATACTTTTATATATACACAATATGTAGATATTTCACCATAGCATATCTAGTATTGCCAAGGAGCCCATCGGATGCAGAGCACAATTATAAACTACCTTTTCGCTCCCAACTTGATACGCCCCTGGTTCTACTCATCAAAATTTTTTCTTCACCTAATTTAAACATAATAATGTTAAATGTGAATAGACTCACATACACATTCACATTAAATAGGATTAGACCAGTGTTTCCCAACCTTTTTTGTGCCATGCCCCATCTAAGCCTTTCTAAAATTCTTATGCCCCCTATGTAACACGTTACTGCTTTTTTCTTAACAATCAAATTGCCCCCCTGTGGGGCGTGGGCCCCACGTTGGGAAACACCGGATTAGACTCACACACACATAAATTCACGAGTACATTATTGAAAAAAAAAATGCGAAAAAATACAAAATTCTCATTGATTAGAAAGAGTCTCATTGTGAGTCGCCATATTTATACATTATCAATAATCATATATTCTTCTTTGCTTTTATAAGTATTTTCATTTATAAAAAGAAAAGAAAAAATATTTTGTTTTAATTGGAAATCACTTAAAAGGTTAATTCAAATACAAACTCATTTCATCCGACTTCTTTTTCCTTTTAGAACTTTCCCTCTTATTTCTTTTTTTCCGAGACAATATCCGACGATGAAAAAAAGTCTTTTGAAAAACGCCTACAGTACAGATATATTAAACTTCTGTCGCTCACGAAATAAAAATGACAAGTTGATTTTCTAATTTTTTGCTATGAGTGATATTCTAGTTTTAATTTAAATATTTTTTCTTTGGTTTTACATTCACATTTAATAATCTTAGTAAATTGTTTATAAAAAAAAATTATTTTATTTCTTTCATTATGAGTCCGGATTTCTAAATATATACTTATCATTGAAAATTAATAACATAAAAAAACTTCCCTGATAATTATAAAAAATTCATTCATTTGGAACCAATGCTTATTTTGCCCTTTTCTGGTATTTACTTCCTCTTATCTTTATATGTAATATATAGTGAGAAAGTATTACGATCGCAAAAAAATTGATGTCGAGATTTTTATGCTTATTTTAATCTTTTTTCTTAAAATTTACGTTTTTTTTTTCTCTATTAATGCCTTCAGTGGCAGATTTACAATGACACGGAACAAATTGTATCACTCAGTTCAAGAGGTCCCCAGAAAATATATTACGACGGCCCACGAATTGTAAATCCGCCGCTGAATTTATCGATTAGAGTAGAAAGAAAGATGCAACAACATTCTATAAATATAAAAATAAATAATTACATAACTCTGGCTAGAATTTTTTCTAATATATTTATATAATTCATACTAGATTTATATTTAAATTTTTATTATGAGTTAAAAATAAAAAATCATACTTTATGTAATGTTCAAGATATTTTTTCATTAAGTGTTAAATTTGTTAAATTATCAAGTTACCATTTCAATTTTCCTTTTTTTTTTTTTTTTCAAAATGCCAAAACAAAAACACTCGACTGATTTGGAGTTTAGTTAGCGAATACTTGAAAAGCAAGAAATTTCATTAATAGGATCCCATGGAAACCGTTGAAAATTTTGGAAAAAAAAACATTCATGCAGTTCTATGTCCAATAGGGCAGATTGTAAAATTAAAATAAGTTATATCTAAAAATAAAGGATTCCAAAAATTGGAGAAAATATCAAACATTTTAAAAGGGGAACAAGTTTTAGTATTTCTAATTAATCCAATCCTAATAGCGATGTATAAAAAATATGCCCTTCATCACAAATTCTTGAGAGTTTTTCTACTTATAAAAAAACAGAATTTAGAAGAAATTAAAAATTAATTATTAACCTACCTGTAAAGAGTAAATTCTTTAATTATTGTTGGTATTTTACGTTCCCGCACTTATATATATTAAATTTAATATAATAAGGAGAAAATATTATGGTCATGAAATATTTAACCCCCAGTTTTTAAAAATATCTTTACATTTCTAGTTAAAAGGACTCACCCATCCAAAAAATGCAAAATTAAAAAATTACAATTTGTTGCGAATCAATCCCCAGGGAGTTGCAAAAATAAACATCCCCCCCCCCCCAATATTTATCGCGCACTAGGATTTTCTAGACATCTGCTGGGCCAAATTTTTTTGAAACAAAAGTTCATTAATATCGAAATTCCTGACAAAAATAATTTGGGCTAGCAAAAAAGAATCTTTGGTAGATAATCTAGAAAAATAATTTTTTTTTTTTTTTTAATTCTTTTTTTCCAAAGGGACTTAAATAATTATTTTTAGAATAATATAATTTCAAAAATTAATCATTAATCATCCAATTAAATTTCTGAAGTGCTTGGCTTGAAAATTGCAGTTAAAAATTAAATATATTTATTTATATTAATGTACAAAAATTATTTATAATCATTATAAACTTATAATTTTGAGGAGACAGTGGCTAAGACGGATAAGCTGCGGATTACTGATCTAGAGTTCCAAAACAACTTGGGTTCGATTTTGGCTTGCCTCAAAAAAATTATTTCAAACTTTGTCAGAAATTTCCTTATGGGGGTAGGAAAATAAGAGATAATCCCAAGTAATAGAGTTAATGACACAAAAAGCCTAAGTGCCTAGAACTCCCAAATCTAAGGGAGATGCGCCCTAAATCAATCCATCCAGACTTATAATTTTAAAATTTTCTAGCTAATATTAATTTCGTGATCTTAGGATATTTACCTTAAACTCGTAAATTGAGAAAATGAGACACTCGCAGGAGTCGAACCCACGTTCTCCCGTGGGTGTTTTAACTTATAAACTAAACACCTCTTACGAGTTTAAGATTTTTGAGTTGACTTATATAGACGATGACACCCAAGGGTGTAAACCACCGGAGACGTTAGTTCGACTCCCTCGAGTGCCTCATTTTTTCAATTTACGAATTTAAGATAAATATCCTAATATCTCACAATTATATTTTCTAAATTTTAGGGAAAAAATGTTCCATTGAATTTTTCATCTATTGATCTAAAAAAACTATTTTATAATAATATTAATAGTTCAACAATATAGAGTTTAATGATCTGTATAATTAAACATGTAATTAAATTTTAAAATATGCTTCCATTAACTGTCATATTAGACAACTAGACTACTCTTAATAATACTGAGTTAATAACTCAAAGCTCACTCATTAAATTGAATGTAAAATGATATAAGAGAGTCACGACCTTTTATTCCGAATTACACCTTTTATTTGTTTTTTCAAATTTTTAACTGAGATATTTTTTAAGGATTAGGCTTAATAAATACTTGTATAAAATTTGCACATCTAAGAGCAAGCAGGTTAAACTCGAGGCCCACGGATCAATTTTTGCTGCCATCCAAGAAAGTAGGTAAAAACATATTAAAAGTAGTACAAACTTTCAATAAAAAAATGGAAAATTTTAATAGATAAAAAAAAATATACAAAAATAAAAAGTTTAAAACAGAATTAAGAAAAAAAAATTTTGAATCGCCAAACTGAGTTACTTCTCTCCCATTGAAAAAAAATATCCTAATGAGTTATTTCAGATTGCTTAAAAGAGTATAGAAGGGTTCTTTTAATTCTAATTGGTGCAGTTTTATTATAAAATTTTTTTACCGCCCCCTTGAGATTCAACTGGATGAAATGAATGAAATATGTGGAGGCTTTATTAAATTTATATTCCCCCCCCCCCCCCCCCCCCCCCCC